>JAOEHY010006713.1:0-32835 GCA_025447955.1 Psilopsiagon aurifrons | reverse complement strand
CTGGAGAAGAGAAGGCTGCGTGGAGACCTCATAGCAGCCTTCCAATATCTGAAGGGGGCCTATAGGGATGCTGGGAATGGACTCTTCATTAGGGACTGTGGTGAGAGGACAAGGGGTAATGGGTTCAAACTTAAACAGGGGAAGTTTAGATTGGACATGAGGAAGAAATTCTTTGATGTAAGGGTGGTGAGGCCCTGGAATGGGTTACCCAGGGAAGTTGTGAATGCTCCAGCACTGGCAGTGTTCAAGGCCGGGTTGGACAGAGCGTTGAGTGACATGGTTTAGTGAGAGGTGTCCCTGCCCATGGCAGGGGGGTTGGAACTAGAAGATCTTAAGGTCCTTTCCAACCCTAACTATTCTATGATTTCGTGTACAAGTGTAAGAGGGGGAGAAAATCAATGCCTTGTGTTGCCAAGTTAATATCCTGAGTGAATTTCCTCTTCATTCTTGCATGGTGTGTGCACTGAGAGGTGGTAGAGCTTAGGGAGAGGTATTGGAGCACTGAGGTGAAGATCACTGGTGCACAACATGAAGTAGTGACTTTTAAGTGCTCCTCATGAAGCCTATTTGGCAGGCTCTGAGATACCCATTTTGCAGTACTGTGCTTTGCTGCCCAGGACTATTGCTAGCGTTTCAGTTTCTGCTTGGGGTCAGGCCAAGCCTGACTCCTTTTCTCCCTTGCATTGGCAGTCTTCCTGTCCTGACCATCAATAACACTGGAGATAAAACCTACTGACCACTTGGTTTGGTTGCTGGATGGCAGTGTGTGGCTTACATGGGTGCCTCTGCGGAAGTGCAGAGGAATTTAAACCTTAGAAGACAAGAAAAACAAAGATAATTTGGAGGTGTTGACACCTCACCAAATGGATGCCTTGGTTATCTCCCGATGGCTTGGTTCTCTCCATCCTTGGCTTTCTTTCTTTACCTTGATTTAGGCTAGTGTGGGGCTAACATTTGAAGTTAGCATCACCAGTGAACCGCTGCTCATTTCAGCTGACAACACCTTTGTGCCCATTACTGATTGCAGGCTTAAACTAGACAGATTATCCTGACCTGAGGAAGAAGAGGAGGAGTTGAAATTTAAGAGCTGCCACTCTCGCTGACTAGCACGTATAATCTGGAGTGCGTGGAAATCAATTTGGACCTTGTCTGATGAATGCTGCAGCTTTCTCCCACCCCTCCCATACAGAGCTATGTAGAAGAATCGAGAAATAAATGCACTTGCTTAAGATAACATTGTGTGACAGCTGAGAACAATTAAAACTCTTACTTGCAGCTATATTTTTTCCCCTTCTTTGCTACAGTAGGAGGCTGGTGTCTGCAGCTCTGAGTCGTTGATACAGGGCCTGATCTTATCTAGAGCAAGTATCATGCAAGGTTATTTATTTTACAGCCTCTTTTCCTAGTTTTGCACAACACACAGATCTTGGTAGATGGGAAAGGATTTTTTTTTCCACTTACTAGATTCTTTTTGGCAATAAACACACGCCTAACTGTAAGAGAGAAAACTTTCACAACCAAGCTTGTTTTGTGAAGCCCAAACATTTGTGAAGCTTACAAACCTTCAAACTTTGCATAATGTGCCCATCCCTGGTCTCAAACATGAGGTGGCAGAAGAGGGAAGTGTTACTTTTTTAAACCAACAACTTATGACTGTGTCAACACATGACAATTTGTCAAAGCTTGGTGTAGCGGTGCTGTAAATTAATTTTTAGCATCAGTTGTGAGTGGTAAACACTTTGTGCGGTGTGAACAGCTCTTAGTACAGTGTGAGTTGTAGCAGCTTGTGAGCTACCCCGAAAGAAAAAAAACAAAGCGAAGGAGGGAAGGATGAAAGCTCGTTTACTAGCACAGAATGGATCTGAGTCTGCAAAAGCTCAACATGTGGTATTTTTTTCCACCTCCATACCAGTCAGCTCAACCTTGAAAATGTGGGGTTTCCATTAATAATACAATCACCTGCAAAGTTGGGAAACCACAAACTCCCATCCCATGCACCAAGTGGTGCCTGATAGCAAAGAGGTTTCTCAGGCTGGTAGCTAGGTGAAGCAGAGCCCTCTCTTTACTCCTCAGTTTTGCCTTTGCTTGCTTGTTTGCTTTAAAAGCAGAACACGTCTGGCAAATGTGAGCATGCCCCTTTGTTGAGAAGTCTTGTGTAAATAACATAAAATGTCTGTGGAAAAATACAAGATGGCAGCCCGAAGAGAAATGATGGGGGCTGAGTGCTCTCTCTTCCTCACTTGTTCCCTGGCTGTTTCTCCTTGCCCATCCTAGCTGCTGTGGTGGGACTGGCAGTGACAGTTCATACAATGGGAGTTGTCATGATGGAAGGAAATTATTTGGTACAAAAAGCCGGAGAATATGTATTGTAGAAAACAACTTTTCAGATACAAACCGATTTTAACCTGTCACTTTAGCAGAACAAGCAGTAATAACCTCCCAACCTAACAATGACTGTTAAGTTGAACATTAATTCACTCAGTTGTTCAGTTGCTAACATGTCTACAACTTACAAACGAACACCCACTCAAAAGGGAGAAAAAAGAAGTTGGTGCCTGGAATTCCTGGCCTTGCTGAAGTCACCTACATTTTTTGGCACTGACACCAGTATTTCGTCTTGCGTTTCCTGCAAGTGTTTTAAAGTAAACACTAGATGAGAAAAACAGCTGTGTGCATTTGTTTGCTGCTTTGATACACTCAGCATGGGGCTTTTTACCCAAGCACACTCACTCTCAACTTCATCACCCTGGGTAGGCTTTGACTGCGCCTTGGACCTTGTTCCTGTAAGTGGGCAGCACATGTGAAGCTTGGCATGAGAACTGGTATCAAGTCTAGCTAAAGCTAGTTTTAAGCTGGTTATGATTTTAAAAAGAAAGATGATTTTATTTGCATGTTTGCTCATAAAGAATTTTGATTTTATTTCCTTTTCTAGATATAACTGTAGGTGCTGCTTATATGAAAGATCTGAGCCACACCATCCAGTAAACTGTCTAGAGCAGCAGCTGGCCTGCTTGGAAATCACTTCCAGGACTGTTTTGTAAGTATTTTTGCAAAAGCAGCATCAAATGGTTTTTTCAGTTTTGGGGTGTTCTTTAGACATTTTGGTTGTTCTTTATAATTTCATAGTTTTACTCTAACGTCTAGTAGACAGTAGCAATGCATGTGGGAGCACGAGCATTCCTATAGCATAGAGCTAAAGCAGTTTAAAGGCTTTAAACTTGCTCTAAAACTTTGCAGCACAGTACCTGAACACTTCTAAGAACAGGTGGCTACGTGTAAGCCTAGAACAAAAATTGGCAAAATACATATTGATCTGTTTTGTCATTCACTCTGTGCCATACATGGTTTTTGAGTTTTCATCCCGGCCTGCATTTTTGCACTTCAGCGTTTTAGCGATGCTGATATAGCCCTGCTAGGGTCAATACTTTGAGGAGATTTTCATAAACTATGATCTGACTAACTCAGTTTGAAATAGTCCATGAATAGGTGCCCTAACTGAGCCAAAAAAAGCACTGGGTTGTCTCGTTGGTCACGCTGTGGGTATAGCTAGGGAACTTCACTAGGCTGTGAATGGCAGTGACTTTGATCAGCTGCATCTGTCTCCATGATGACTGAGGGTTGATGAAAAAGACTGCATTTCAGGTTACAAGCCAATTGCATTGAGTATGGCGTGTTGTAAGAACATGTTTTGCTTAAAATGAGTAACGTTGTCCCGGAAAACTTTGAGATGTACACCAAAAATAACCTTACCATGTCATTTATACAGTTTCTTTTGAAAGAATAATCCATTTGGGGATGTTTGTGACCTGAATTTTTTTATCTTTTATTTCTCTCTATATTGCCATCAGTTTTCTTTTGCTGATGATGTAGGCTATAAAAAGTATGATATGAGAAGAATTTATGACTTAAGAGCATTTCCCTTGAAATGGCCACTGATAATATGGTCTTTTCAGAGAGCGAGGGTGGGAGCGTTAGTGACTTACCTCTCAAATCACTCAGTTAAGCATATTATGCAAGCTGCTCACACTCCTTGGCACCTTGCAAAGTATTCCCTATAGGTTACATTTTCTGTACATAAACTAGCTTAAAAAAAATACATAAATATATATATATATGTGCTAATCCCATCACCAGTTCCCTCAGCTGTTCCTCATCAGACCTGGGCTCCAGACCCTTTACCACCTTCATTGCTCTTCTCTCAGCATGCTCCAGCACCACAATGTCTTTTTTGCAGTGAGGGGCCCAGAGCTGAACACAGTATTCTAGGTGCGACCTCACCAGTGCAAAGTGCGGGGCAGTCATCACATCCCTAGTCCTGCTGGTCACTTTCAGTGCAGGAGGCAGAAGCCTGGCTCCTGCAGGGGTGACAGGTGCTTCTGGTCCCTACTCGCATGGTGCCCCACTGTTATCTGTCCTGGTCTGGCATCACTGTAGAGTTCCCTGTAAGCCTTGCAGCTGTTTCAAGGGGCACTATTTTCCTTAGCTATTAGTGCTGGATTTTAATCCAATTTATGTCATGGTGTTTGAAGCACCGTGGCACCAGGAGCTGTGCATTGACTTAATTTACCCTAAGGTAGTTGCTACTTACGTGATAGAGCAGGTTTGGACCTGATGTTGCGAGGCACGTGCTGCTGAGACAATTTCTGTTATACTAGTTCCTCGAAGGATTCACTATTCTGGCAGGGCTTTGTGCCTCATAGCCTTCCAATTTAGCCGTATTAGTCTGTTTAATGGTGCCAGAAAGCTTCATATTGGCTCTCTGTGAAGTCTGAAACAGTAGATGCATGCTTTTAAATAGTTAAATAAATGTTAACTACAATTCACAAATAGTTTTTTCCCCAGCTATTAAGTAGTATCAAACATCGAATTTTTCAATCAATAACTGTATTTCCAGCTGCCGAGTGGGACCAGCAATATTTTCAGAGGGTTGTTTTTGCAGCTGCTCAGCTGCTTTAAGTAAAAGTCTTATGTTTTTTTGCAAGGCTCGACAGCCTTGGATGCACAATGGGCACAAGTTACTGAAAGCCTGTGGTGGAAGTGGAATGATGACAATCCTCTGATGTACCGTGGTTAGCTGTGGATAGTTTGAGCTGCATCCAGATGAGCTGAAAATAGCATATCAGGCACTTTTGGTAGCTTGTGGTTTGCAGTGTTTTCTTTCTCACTGCAGTAGTTATTACACAGGTGGAAATTAGCTATTTTTTTCCCTGTCAAGATCTGGAGTTCTTCTGTAAGGGATTCAGCCAGTGTGAAATACTTTATGAAGTAATAGTTTGACTTGTTGCACCTCCTTGCAAATAATGTAATGTCACAGAATTTTGCCTTAGAAATACGTATTATACACCTGTCACTGGAAGATCCTAAGATGTTTTCAAATATCAATTAAGCCACAGATCATTATCGTAATGGAAGAGACAACGTTCTCACCTGCTGTGAAGACTACTCTGGCTGTGAGCACGTTGCTAAGGTTTGCCCAGTGATTCATTAGCTGAGCTGGTAAAACATTCTGGGCTGTCTGATGTGGTGGCTTACTGGTGGCTGTTCTTCAGTCGATTGCTCATTTTGACGTGATGCATAGCAGTGTCAGACCATCTACTTCAGAACTTACTTTTTTTGTGCATCTCCTTTCTCTGGTTTTCCCACCCGATCTGCTCTGCTGCCTCACAACGCTGATGTTTGCATAAGCAGTTGCTGTAATTCTTTGGAGCTGTGAATAAGACGTCTCCTACTAAGTATTGCTGCTGTGCTTTGATGAATCCATAGTTGTGAACGAGGGTGCACAAACAAAGGATACTTAACACTGAGAGGGGGAGAGAGAGGCTGATGTTGCGGGTGAGAAGACCAAATTGTGAAGGTTAAATTCTGTTTGATGTTCAGTATTGTTGTTTTTCTAAACTAAAACAAGAAGCAGAATAAAAAGCTTCCACAAAGGAGAAGTGTGAGTGAAATGAAACGTAGTGGCTAGACAAATTAAAAAAACCAACCCACATTCATTAAAAAACCCACCAAACTTCAATTTCAAAGCCCTAGTAGAAGAGGTGATCTGTGAGCCACCCAGCTTGGACTGGGCATCCAACTGGAACTCATGGTCTGGGTTCAGTTCCCCACCTCAGTCACAGGTTTCCTGTGTGTTTTCGGGCAACCTCCTTCATCTGCCCCATGACCAACTTCCTCATTTGTACAGCTGAGATGATCCTCCTCCGATCCATTGTGAAGTTGAAGCCTACTGATGCTGCTGAAAGATGTTGATGTTGTGACAGGGAGAGCCACCCCAGGGACTACAGTGAGAGGGATGCATTTCCTCGCAGGGGATAATCACCCATGCTGCTTGCGTTTCAGTGTACAAGAGTAGAGGAAATGATTTCCAGATCTGAAGGGTTGGGTTTTTTCTTTCCAAGTCTTTCAGGCCTATTTCTCGTGGAGTTTGGCTGCCCTGGTGCAGCAGCAGGCATTTGGAGTATTCCCTGTCTCTCGCCTTGCTCTCAGTCTGTCTACTTACGGCTTTGAGTCATTTCTGTCTGCTCAACACACACGACCCACACAAACCCAGCGGGATCAGAAATGCAGCTTCTGTCATCTCCTGAGTTACGTGGAAAACTCTTGACATTTAAATAAAGTTGTGGGTAAGAAATAAACCAAAAAGTGCTTGGGCTGGTCAGAGGGTTACCAGCGATGGCACTAGCAGTTGAGGAAGGTGGTGCTAGGGAGTGGGCCACCCCCTTCCCAGCCTCTTGTCAAGGTGTGAACTGGCACTGTTGCTGCACTTGCTGGAGGTGGCCTTCAGCCCTTCTGCTCCTCCACTCAGCCCGTGATATACAGATACTCATTTAAGTGATTTTTACATGAATCTCCCCCAGTGCTGATGCAAATTCTGAGTAAGTGATCAGAAATGGCAGGTGACATGCCTTTTGATGTGTCCTTTTATCTCCTGTGGGTTGGGAGTTAAATTTTTGTCACCCCTTACAGGAAATATTTTTCTCTGGGAAGAGAGTGTGGAGCCTTACACACTCGTTTTCTTCTCCAGACATTAGTAATGCTCTTCTCCAGCCTGTTTCTCACTTGGAGAGACACAGTGCAGCTCTAGGTTGACTGTTGCATGTAGCCCAAACCTCTGACAACTTTTAATTGCAGGAAAAGTGATGTCTCTTCCCTTCCAAGGCTGGTTAGCTCAGAGTCCACTGCCACAAGATGGTTTGAAACATGGTGCTGCTGACACTGGATGTTCCCTCTCTGCCTGCAGTGATTATCGTTTTTCCCAGCTGGTAAAACTGGGAATTCAGTCTGCTTACATTTCTAAAGGACTGGTAACTGAAAATACAGCAGCTGCTCAGTTGCTGTTTCAACCCTGTGCTAAGCTGCATGTAACAAGTTATTGAGCTAATTTAGTTTCATACTGAAGAAGTGTTTTTCTTCCTGCAAATCAGGAAGGCTGTTTAATGTAGTTTAGCTGTAAGATTCAATATACTTACCTAGGATTATGGTTCAATAAAATCTAATTGTGCTGAGAGCAACAGGAATAGTAGAAACACCCAGGGACTGTTTTCCACCTTTCCTGTGGACAAGCTGAGTTGGATGTCTCCTGATATTTATGGTTACGCTGCTGCTTGCTCTGCACGTTGGCAGGAGCAGCTTGAGATGGCACTGTCTGGCATAGGGGGGTGAAGCCAAGCAGCTGAAATGATGGGTAGCCTTCTTCAGTCAGTTTTACATGAGTGACTCTCATTTCAGCATGTTCTGCTGGTGTCGGGGGGGGGGAACAGGAAGTGGGCTGTGTCTGGTTCCATTATGATGGTGATAATAATAGGATCCATAGGGTATATGAGATTAAAAGACCTTTAACATCACAGGCCAAACTGTGTGCAGAGAACAAAACCTGAAATCAGTTCAGTACCTAAACATCCTTTTGTCTTGCCTCACCCACTGTAGAAATAAATATGGGAAAACAAATATTTATTCATCATTTCCTCTTACTGTTTACCAAATTGGAAGCTGTGTTAAACCAGTTTCTACATAGAAACATTTGCTGGCCATTATGGATTGGCTGTGTGGTATGATTTTGGAGAACCTTTTTGTCCAAGTATTCCTTAATGAGTTTTTCATCAGCCACTTTAACAAATAGGAAAACATCAGATTTCATTTTTTGCTTGCAGAGCTTCAGGAAATAGCATAGACTTTTTCAGTGCAATGAGAACACTGGCACAGGTAATAAGTAAGTTGGGATGATGCTGAACAAGGCAGTGTGGCGAGTGTTCTTGTCACACACTGAGGCACGCACCTTGTTATTCTTTCTTCACGGAGATAAATCCCAAACCACAACCCTTGATCCAAGCGTGAGCTTATGTTGTTAGGATTGCTCACCTACCACCGTGATTATTTTCTTGGTTATTTCTTTCAAGTATTAATTATCCTATTGCAAGCAGAAAAGGAAAAATACACTTTCAGATCAAACTAACAGGTTTGGCTGGTTTTGGTACACTGACTTCTTAGGCAGTAAAATACATAACGTTCTTGGTACAACATGTGCTGTGCTAATCATTCCTGATGTAACTGCGTATTTTTTGCATCATTTTAAACAAATGCCAGCACTACAGAGAATAATAAAACAAGAAAATCAAGCCAGAACAGGTGGGTGTTGTGGTATTGGTTAAAAGCAAGACAATGCAAAAAAACCCTTAAAGCCATGAGAATTGGAAAGAAAGGCTCTTTCACATGGCAAAATTAAACTGTAATAACTGTTTGCAGAGAACCCGTTTCTTACAGGGCCAAGCAGTGAGTGTGAATCATACCAGACATCCCTGAAGCTGGCATAGCCACAGTTTAAGAGCAGAGGAGGAAGCTTGCTAAGAAAACAGGGCATTTTTCTGGTTATTGTTGGCTTTGATTCTGGCCTAGTGTATGCTGGTTTTTACTACTGGTTTGGATGGTAGTTAACTGGGATGGTGCAAATACTGATATTAAACTTCTGTTTTCATGTAGCATGAAAATGAAGAAGAAATTCATGTAGTGCCTAAGTTTTCTGTTTGAGTTGACCTGTTACAGAGAACTAGATAGTTAAAATACAGTCTTTGCTGGTTTAGTTAACTTCCTTCATGATGTGATGAACCCTGTTTTGCTTTGTTTCCAATACCTTTTTTCATCATGGCATTCTAGAGTTCTTGCAAAATAAAGTAAAAAGCAAATACAAGTGGCACTTCAAATTTTGCTCACTTAGCTTGCACCTAAAACGCTAATGTGCATTTTGTACGTGACCTGCTGGTATGCAGCTCCAGACGGCAAATGGTTTGTTGGTATTGGCAATACTCTCATGAAGCCAAATATGATTCTTTTGCTTGCTGGCTTGAGAGTGCAAAGCGCTTTTAATTCTCATTCAGTTTTCCTCTGCTTCCTCTGTCTTGGTGTTGCCAGCCTTGTACCTTGGAAAAATAAAACTTAAAAGCGTTCGTGAAAGTCACAGTTGAAAGTATGTGTTATTGTAGGTCAGGCAGATAAAACCAGTGCTAACTAGGTGCAGTCTCTTCTCAAATCTGGCCAAAATAGTCTTTCTCCTCACACTTTGGCCGTGTGGCTGTCCATGACTCCCTAAAATAGCTGAAGCAGCTAAAAGTGGTGTTCAGAAAAATACGAGAACCCCTTCAAAATGTTGCAGAGTTGATGATACTCATTGGATTCCATGCTGTATGCTTTTGTACTTAATTTCTAAATCACAGTTGAGATTACATCTTGTTTAGTATTGTCGTAGGTTTATTTTGTAAGTGTAGGTCTGCAGTTTCTGATTTCAAAAGAGCTGTGTAAATTGCTTGCAAGAAGACTTCTGTCACTGAAAAGCAAGACTTTAAATCTTCTGCCCCATTTGAAGGAGACACAGTACAATATCTTGCAAGTACTTGTAAGTATTAGTTTCATGTCCAGCTATCTACCTCAGGGAAACAAAATCTAATGTCATCTTCAGCAGTAATAATTTTCTTCTTTACGCCACTTGTTTTATCATTTCTTCTCCTCCACCACATTGGATTTTGTCTGTCTTCTTGTTTTAAACTCGACCATTGTACTGCTGTCAGTATTCAGTATTTAGATGAGTCCTTTTCCATCTTCTCCAAAGTATAGTGAGGTTCTCTTATCTTCATGCCTTGTTTTTAAGCATTGCTATCATGCTGTATAATCCATGGGTTACTCGTATAAGCTGTGAGTTGTGCCTCCAGCAGCACTGTGGATGTACTCCAGGTGCTCCTGGGCACTCAGTCTGTAGTGTCAGGCTCGCGTTGCCGCCAGGCAGAACCAAAACTTGGGCATAGCATCAGCTCCACAGTACTGGCAGTTTTGGTCTACAGAAAAAGGCTATGAGACATGACATTTCTCACCTGTCCAGGGACATACTTCTAATAACACCATGTGTTCACTGTTAAATTTCAAATACTGACCCCTTAATCTGTAACAGTCCCAACCCTGGGTGGAACCCACTGAGCCTGGTGATGGTTTCTCTAGTCAGCTCCTCTCCATTTTCATGCTAATGGCATAGCCTGATCTTCTTTCTGTCCATCTCTTAACCTGTATCTCCCTTTGATTCCCCCCCCCCCCAGTGATGTTGCTATTCCAGGGCAGGTTCCCTGGAAGAAGACCCACAGTACGGGTGTCTAGCGTCACTCTTATTCTGGTAGTAGCAACCACCCTGTTTTGTGTCACCTTTTCTTCAGAAAACACCCCTAGAGGCAATTGCAGCCTCACTTGAACTTTCCCTGTTTAGAAGATGTGAAAATACTTAATGAGTCTTTCTGGGGAGGTGTGACCTGAAGAATGCAGGCCTGTGGGAGCATTTGTTTTTTGAAAGCATCAGGAGGGGAATCATGCTGTTATCCGAGTACCAGTGTCAAAAGATGGGAAATCGGCATGCTCTTAAGTTTCACTGATCCCTGTTTCTTTTCTTGTCTGTCTCTTCCTAGAAGGTACCTCATTTCGAAAAAGCCCAGGAAGAGGGGAGAAAAGCAGCTTTTAAATTCCCAGGATTTCCTCTGGGGGAGAGATCCCTCAGAGGAAGGAGGGAACTCTTCTAATAATCTTCACAGCATTTAAACCCAAGAAAATGCAATAAAATCAGTGCTTCCACTGAGAGCTGGCAGTGTATTTTTTCCATAACAAGACCTGGTTTTAGTTTCTTTGTAGTACAGTCTGATTCAGACTGTACTGAGTTGTCTGAGGAGAGCAAAATCTGGTTTTGACAGATGTTTCCCGTGATCTGGCAAATACAAACACTCCCGCGAGATGACAGGCGGCTTGTTTACATAAGAAATCTATTTTTTTAAAGAACAACAAGAAAAAAAAAGACCAACAAAAAAACCACAAACACAAAGCAACATTCGGATCAGTCATTCTGATCAAGGCAGTGTCAATTATTAGGCTGTAAAGGGAACTGATGACTCAACTTAGGCACAGCGCTGCAGCGATCTCCGATTTTCGGTTTCATAACATTCTTTTCAGGAATGCTTTTCATTCATACCTGACTTTTAAACGTGTCTCTGGGAGCGTGCATCGTTCTGTGATCGGGATGCGAGAGACCAGTTTAATGATTTTCTGAGAAGCTGTCCAGAATTTGAGAGGCATCCGTGTACCTCGGTGGGACACCAGGTGGGAGAGTCCTCTGACCCATAGCATCGCGCACCGGGACTGTACCTGCACACCACTGGTCTTGTCAGTCACCACGTTAAATTGGTAGATAAATTCACATCAACAAAATTGGAAATCACTTTGATTCAGAAAGCGAAATGTTTTCATCTGATCCCATGCTTAGTAATTCCAGCGAGTGTGCTTGTTTTAACGGGTGAGTCAGAAATGGAAATGCAAAGCATTTCTCTGAACGGTGGCCGGAAATTAGCTCTGAAAACTGAAACAAAGCCAGACCGCAGTTTTATCTATTTACTTAACAATTCTAGATCTCTGAAAATCCCTTTGTCTTTGGGAGACATTTTGATTCCTCTCTTGCAGTGCCAGTGCGATCCTTAGGTTGGATAAGCAACCAAGTCAGGACTGTCTTGACGTGTCTTAATTTTTTGGTTTAAAAAAATGAGTTGCCTGTAGGTAGCTTCATTGTCTGTGGCACTGCCTGATTCTGTCACGGGGTGTGGTAGAAGCTGGTGGAAGTATTAGGCAGGACGGGATGCTGTAATATTTGAGCTCAATAATACGAAGGAGGAAGTCCAGGAGAATTGAGTGGCGTCACTCAGCTGCTTATTACCCAGTGCATAGGTTTGGTATTTATACAGCACATGGAGCTATATGACTGTTCTGGCACCAAAGCTCAGTAGTGTGGGGCTGGCTGCTCCCCAGCTTAGCATGGAGAGGCTGTGGTGGTGGACAGCCCCTTGGTTTGTAAGGACATAGCCCCATAGACTGTGGAATGAGAGCATAGGGAGGGTCATGAGTGTTTTGATGCAAATAGAGGTGGTCTTGTTGAAAACAAACCTCAAAAATCAGCATATTGGGTGGCAGATAGTGGCATTCTGGTCCTCATCCTGCACCCAAGGTGTTACTACTTTCTTCTCTATTGGAATCTGGGTACCTGCTTCTCATCCTTGAAAGTGAGTTGATGCTTTAGGCTCATCGCGTGGCCTTGGACAACGTAGAGACTGCTTTCCTGGCAGCTGCTACATGGTATGAGGCCCACAAATGTAAATCGCCATGGAGGTGTGCAAAGTAATATGTGTGTTTAAGGAACTTTGCAATTTCCTTGGCACGTGTGGTGAGGTAGTGCTTGTTTGAAAGATAAGACAGTTTGGGTGATTTTTCTTAATTACTGTTTACCTAAATAAATAAATAATGCATATTCATGGATTTAACTAAAGTAAGTCATGTTGAAATGTTTACCTCTCCTGGGTATAATTATTAAGGGTGGGATGTGGGGTGCAGCAATTAATAGTAAAACATTTAGACAAGATTACAGAATGTTCTGATTGGAATAGTAAACATTATGCTAGAAATAAAAGCAAATACACGGAGCTGTCTTGAATTAAAAAAACCCAAACACTATGCTATCCAATGAAACACACTGAACAGAAGCGGTTCAGGCAAAGGGGCTGTGGTTTGGAGCTCTTCAGTATCACAGGGTTTCTTCAGAGTAAAGTTAATTGGCAGGTTCTCCCTCAGTTCCAATTCAGAAGGAAAAACAGCACAAATACTGGCATCCACACAGGTTGCTGTGGCAGCTGTAATACTCATCAGCACCACTTTGAGGCTGGTGTGCATTGATTTTTAAACTGAGCAACAGAAGGTTTTTCACCTGTTTATATCAGTAGTAAACAAAACCTTCATTTGTGTTGTGAAGCACACACACCCCATTTTGTACAGTCCTTTGAATTAAATTCTTCACTCAGCTGGGAGCTTGAAATTTGGACCCATCCTTTCATGTCTTTTGGCTACAGTTCCTTATCTGGTTAATCAGCTCAAAGAGAGCCAGTGATGTGATCAAAGATTTCTCTGACAGCTGCATTCCATTAGGCTGAATGATTGAAAAAAACTCCCGTAATTGTAGTTTGGTGCAGTAAATACAGATTGGTCATTCAGTTTAACATATGGTAGTAAGATAACTGAGCCTTGGATGAGGGAGCTGCTACTTAACCCTGTGCAGATGAAGCTTGAGGGGATGGTGGAGCTCATCTGCCCCATAACCTTAACCTGCTTCCAGCTCGTTCGGAGCAGCAGAGGAATGCAGCTGAGCAATGCAGTGTATCTGCCCTTTTGCACTGGGTTGGGGATGAAAAAGAGAATAGAAGGTGGGCAGAAAGTAGTTAGGAGCACCAAGACAGTCTGTGGGGACTGTAAATCCCCACAGTGCAAATAGGGTGGGCTCTCCTTTCTCACTGAAGCATCTCTCGGGCAGTGGTAGAGCAACAAGCTGCTGTCCCGTCTGGGTCATTCTCTAATTCAGGCATCTTTTGAGAACAAAGGCTTCCAGACCTCCTCCTCTGTACCAAATCGGTCCCTTCTGAGGTAGCATCAGAAGTGTTGGGGGTGCCCACTGGCATCTTATGTGCCCACTGTGCTGCGGCACATGTGCCCTGGTTACCCTCTCATCTAGAAACCGAAAAGTGGCTTTTCTGTGACTGGAACTGCGGTCTGATTATTAGATGCTGTACAGTCTTTGCTGACGTCTGTAGCTAGTGGAAGTCGCTGGCTGTGCTCCGAAACAGATCAAGATGTCGAGGAATAAGTGCTGGCGGATGGGCTGCCTTGTTCCCAGCGCAGGTGGTGGGAACACCCGGTTGACTTTAGTCCTTGTGAGGCAGCTCTGCAGCTGCTTCTAGCTGATGAATTTCCTCGACCACGTTTTCTTTCTCTGCTTTGGTGGGTCAGCCTTTTTCCCTGACTGAACTGCCTGCTCTGCAGGATCTATGCGTGGTGTCTATACTCCAGGAGACAAGGGTGCTAATGGTTGGTCCATCTTCCCTGTAGGGGGGGGGTGTGTGTGATTTGATAAAGGTGGTGCATTTTCCCCATCAAAAAAATCGTTCTGGGTTCATCTCAGAGAGGTTTCTGTGGAGCAGAAATACCCATTTCCACCTTTCTTTAGTAAGGGTTTCCGGCAGTTTCAGCCACATGCCTCCCGGTTAAGCCAGGGACAGCAAGGCAGCCAGAGCATCACGTGGTGTTTTGCAGGTTGAGAAGGCGCTGCACAGCACAGTAAACCTGATATCAGCTCAACTAATTATCTGTGTATAAAAATTCCCCTGCTTGACATTTTGCCGTTAGATGCTCTCTGGTAAGATTTATGACTTTGGCTAAAATGAAGTACTATTTCCTTTTTCTCAGTGTTACTGTGCGTGGCCTCTTTGGCTTTTCTTGTTGAACAGACTTGAGTTCGCCCAAGTTCCCATCATGATTCTGCCTTTCTCTTCTTCTGTTGGTTGGAGTCAGTGAAGATAACACACAAAGCATTTTTAGGTCTTTCAACTTTCTGCTGCTTCAAGTGAGGGTGAAGACGGAGAGTTTTGGCCAACTCTCAGCCCCACCACAGCTTGTGCAGGCTCGTGGTAGATGCATACCTCCATCAAGGGGCTACTTCTTCATAGTCGACGCGCAACTGTTGCATGCATCATTTATATGAGCTAAAGGATAATACCTGCTCTATGTTGCTTGCTTATTCTCTTATTTCACAGGCTGATGAGAATAAGACCATTGACTGAACTTTCTGAACTTGCATATGCATTACTGACTTCACCCTGATCTGAAATCACCTGAAAATTAGTTTGTCTGATGCTGTAAAATGTCAGGGGTTTTTCCTGAGTACATAGAAAAAAGGGAGCAATGCTGAGCTGCTGCCATCTCTCCCAGTCGCAGTTAGACATAGTTATTTTTGTATTAGGGCTTGGAGGAAAACCGGTAGAGATGCCAGATAAACCTTCCCAAAACAAACATTTGTGTTAATACTTAAATATTGTTCCTCTTTCGCAGCATTTACTTATCTGTTTCCCACATGCTGAAC
Organism: Psilopsiagon aurifrons; assembly: GCA_025447955.1. Taxonomy (NCBI): domain Eukaryota; kingdom Metazoa; phylum Chordata; class Aves; order Psittaciformes; family Psittacidae; genus Psilopsiagon; species Psilopsiagon aurifrons. The sequence continues at coordinate 17,366 of JAOEHY010006713.1, read as the reverse complement.
CTTATGGAAAGTTTTTGTGGTTGACTGTGGCCCGTTCTTTCATTCTGCGTTAACTGTTTTCTTGATTTGCATTTTTAAAAAGAAATCATCAGTAAAACTCTGACTGTGATAATAATTCGAAGTGGGAACGTCCTTTCAGCAGGGCATGCATACGTTCCTGTGATTCACACATGTTGGGCAGAAGTCTGAGAGCCTGAACCCGGTGAGCTGTATCATTGTGTGCTGCCCTAGGAAGTATCATTACCCAAGAGACCTAGCACTGGCTAGTCCAGTATTGTCATCTGAGATGCCAGGCTCAGGAACAGCAGTTTCATCCTCATCACTGAACCATCTTATGTTCTTCAGTTTGCATGTGTATTAATCAAAATTTCCAGTCCTTAAGGAGAAATAAGACAGATATCTGAATTTTCATCAGATCTGACACAAAGTATTAGACTGACACTTCGCTTTGTATTGGTTTTACTGCGTGGGGCGCACTCATCTTGTGTCATTTGATAATGTTCCTTTTGCACCTAACCATTCTTTCATGAGTCATACCACCAAGATAAACTATTTTATCTTGATTTTCAGTCAAGTATATTCCAATGATAAAGTCATTCAGATTTTACGTGAAGAGATTTGCAAGTTCCTGTGGTGATGTTCTTGAACTACAGTCTCCCACTTCTCCCAGCCCAGCATGGTTGATGTGTCACAGAGTTAACTGCAACCAGAGGACAAGAGGGGGTGGAAAATTCCCCCCATGCCTATGCTTCAGCAGCTCTGCGGGTTTTCCATTTAAGCCTGGTTAGTGCTGTTAAGTGTAGCTGGGGAAAATCCAGTTTCAGACCCTGGAGCTCTTCCCTGGTTGTCGCAGGGCGGCAGCAGCTGCCTTCCCCTTCAGTCACCCAGCGGCAGTTATCCTGCTGCTTCTCCTGATGACTTCAGTCATGGTTTCTAGACAGACTGATTCCTGATTTTTGGAAGAAATGGCCCATTCTCATCTCCACTGGCTGTTGACACAGGTCACCCAGATAGGGACATACTGCAAAGCCAGGCCTTGTGGTCCTGGTGGGTACCTCCCTGGTTGTGGTGGTCTTCTATATCCCACCTCTGGGCACTGGGGAAGAAGCTGCTGTGCCATTCAGACTCGTGGTTTTGGCTGCTTCTGGCCAAATGGTGCATGTGAGCTTAAGTGATGGACGAGTTCTTCTTTGGAAGAGCTGAGCAGGTTATTAGGAGAAAATTAAATGCACTAATAGTGAAGCAGGCCATATATCTTTTCTGACATAGGTATCAATAACATCCTGGGTCTAATTTAGAGATTTCAGGGAGAGATCCTGCACTAGATGTTAAGAGCACTGCAAATGCCTTCCTAGCCTCAGGCAATCTTTCAAGCAGTTGCAAGCTATAAATGTTCCAATGAAGCTGTTTCAACCAGAAAAAAATACTCTTCAGCTTCACCCGAAAGCACACAAAATGTAAAGAAAACACATTTGCTAACCTGTGATGGTATTGCATGTTGCAGACTGGTATCCTTGACTTCACTGGGACTGAGTTCTGCACATTTGTGTAAGAAGCATTGCACACCACCAAGTGAAGTATTGCTTCAGAAAACGCCAGTTCTGTTTGCTCGTAGAATCACAGAATAGTTAGGGTTGGAAAGGACCTTGATATCCCCTAGTTCCAACCCCCCTGGCTTGGGCAGGGACGCCTCACACTAAGCCCTGTCACCCAAGGCTCTGTCCAGCCTGGCCTTGAACATCAGTGCTCACTTCTCCCTGCTCGCTCGTGCACAGCTTTTCCTTACATACTTTTTCTCCAGTCTACATCTCTGAGAAGCTCACCAACTCATCTTGTCCTGTGCGTTCATTATACTTACCCTGATTTTATGCACCCATTGTGAACATTAGTGTGTTTTCAAACCCCACTGTGTACTTGTTGTTCACTGCCCTCATTGCCCACCCAACTTCTCTGGTTTTCTTGAGCATGGTTGCATGATTTAATGTTTCTGAAAATATATTTCATGTGAATTGGAGTAGTACCCAGGTGCGTTCATTGTGCTCTTCTCATCATCTTCATTGGTTTGTTCACTGCAAACTGAAGAACTCAGCAGCTTTCCTCCTCTTAAATGTCAAAGCTCTTGTTATTTTGCATTAACAACAAATGCTCTCTTTGAAACATGCCCTCTGTTTAATATAAATCCAAACTGGAAGGTGTTGTGTGAAGTAAATACCTTTTAAGCTTCATGCTTCCTTCTGCCAGTTGTGGTGTCTGGTGCATCTTCTCTTACCTTTGCATTCTTTGGTGCTAACTTGAGCCACCATGCAGTACTGGAAGCCCTCACAAAGGGGGAAAAAGGCAACCTGATTGAAAAATTATACAGAAGTCGTTAAACAAAATAAGTTTTTTAGAAGCATTCAATGTCAGTTTTGAAGTATTGTTATTTCTTCAGCTTTCTCTGCAGCTGTGAAGGCAAATGCTTCTTAAAATAAAAATAAGGTTTCCTGGCACCCCCATGACTTCAGGAACTGGGTCTTCAACTTGGCGTAGAACACTGATTTTGTCGCTTCTCAGATCGTGTAACTGATTGCCTACATATGGAGGTCTGTGCTGAGAGCAGAGATCTTGAACAAGCCTTGGAGTGGACAGAGCATCTTCCCCTGCCTAGGATCCAGCTCTTCCCGTGCTATAAGTGTGGCTGGTCAGCATGTTAAAATGCTCAAACTCCTCTTCAGTAGATGCATTGTTGGCTCTTCCTGTTGTATAACTTCAGTTTTCGTGTATTCCTTGTGAGTTTACAGCTGTAGCAACAGTTTTGCTTTTAACAATTTGCCTGTTTCAGAAACAAAATACTTTTATTGAATGGAGAGCGTGAAGAAGCTCCTGTGTTGAGCATAGGCAGGGGAGTTGGGTTTCATTCTACCCTAAGCTGACCCCTGGGCAGAGAGATTCCTGCTTTCGTGTTTTAGATCATGTGTAAAACCTGATGCTGGCTGGATCATCCTGTGTAGGGCAATAATATCTAGGGAACATGGGGTGATATACGGAGTGAGACATTTGCAGAAGGGAATGAAATGTTTGAGATGTAGCCTCATGATTTCTACAGCAGTTAACATCAATCACACCTTCTCAGAAAAGCACGGCACTGGAAGTCTTTCCTCCCTCCCACTTCTTTTCTTGTTTCCCTGTTCCCCACTTCTGTTTATTCTCCTTTCCTTCTGATATAGTGTGGCAAGTGCAACTTTAGCTTGGAAAACTGACTTGTCCTTGAAGGCACAGAGCCTTCTCTGGTTTTATTCCTTTTGCTATTGAGTAAGCAACAGTTATTTTTGTTCTACCAGTGATTTATGACTGAACAGATTTGGAGTTTATATTTTTAGTTTTATAGGCAATTTAGATAATGTATATTTGTGGCCATAAATATGTGGTCTTCTTAACAGTCTGTCAATGAATATTATGCCCTGTTGGAGGAAATTACATAAACTGACTGCACGCAAGCATTGTGTTCCTGACATTGCCTCATGATTCTTTTCAAGTACCCATAGAGGTAATCCTTAAATGTAGCAGTATTTAGAGCATCTGTTGGTAACTTGTCTAGGAGAGTGCCATCCAGAAGAAATAACCTACGTCTTATAAGTGATCCAGTTCTCTAGAAGGCTTGGAGTAAAATGGTGTAGCATCAGTCCTCAGAAAACATCGAACATATAAGCATGCTTATAAAAAACAACAACCAAACCTCTTTATTTTTTTCTGCTCTGGTTTATTTATTTTTTGACCTTTTTATGGAGCCAGTAGACATTTCATCCAGAAGCTTTTACTGAAGAGTTCATTTTGCAAATTTCAGAAAAATAATAGTAGGTTTTTATCTAGTTTGTGATCATTCTGCAAGCACAGCCCTTGCAGTAATGCTGGGGTGATAGATAAATGCCACTGCTTGTACTGCTGCTGTCCCCTTCTGTTCAAAGCAAAATCATATTACTTTCCACTCCTGATCACAACTTTATTCAAGTAAATAGTAGTTAAGCATTCAGGTGTTTCTTTTCCTCAGGAAAACGGTAAAGTGCTGGGCAGTGGCAACTTAATAACTCCAACTTGAAAAACCCTGTAGCTTAAAAATAATTACTTCTCCTTCCACAAGGATTTCCTTCCCACCCTCCTCCCCAGCCACTTCGTTGACAGATGGGGGATGCCTTTTTGAGTCAGCTGGGACTGGGCATTGAGTGGGATCTGGGCTGTGTGCGGATGCTGGGACTTGGGTGCTGGGAGGGGCATCACCCTCCTCCAGCCCTCCCTGTCCCAGAACGTCTCCCTTCCAGGGACTGGCCCCTGAATCCCTTGCAGAGCAGCACCATGAATTTGCTGTGGGCACACTTAACGCTTTCTTCCCTCTCCAATTTTCTTTTATCAAGATTGGCGTGACAGGCAGCTTTGCTTTAGGATGGATGGAGAAATAATATGCACATTGCATTAACCTGGGGGTATGGAACTATGCTGATGGTGTTTCCTTTCTGAAGCTCCCTAGAATAAAGAGGAAACGAACAAATTTAGTGTTCTTGACTTACATTCCTAGCTAAAATCAAAACAAAGCTTTGACAAAAGCCAGTGTTGTTACTTAAAGTCTGTTTGATCATTTTGCTGGTTCTGTTGGAACACGTTTCTGGAGTGATGTGCAGTTTCATAGAAACCGCAGAATGGTTTGGGTTGAGCTTAAAAGGTGATCTAGCTTTTAACCTGGTCATTAGACCAGGTTGCTCAAAGCCTCATCCATGCTGGCTTTGAACTCTACCAGGGATGGTGCAGCCATATCTTCTCCAGGCAGCATGTGCCAGTGTCTCATCACTCTCATAGAGAATTTCCTAGTATGTGTGCATAAGCATGCACGTACCTGTGGTACAATCTAGTAGAATAATCACTGAAGTGTTAGTTTTTCTGTAATTGTTCTCAGAGGCCTCATATGTCTGGGTGCTGTATGAATGCGAGGAAAACAGTCTTTGTTGTAAGGAGTCTACAGCTTAAATGTAAGAGGAGGTATATAATGGCATAATGTAATTGTCATATCTGACATAAAGACCTTCTGTTGTTTTGAAAAGAAAAAAAAAAGCTTCTAAATAGAAGGAAATAAGAAAAGAAGAAGAAAATAAAAGGAAAAAGAGAAGAGGAGAGGGGAGAGAAGGGGAGAGGGAAGAGAAGAGGAGAGGAGAGGAAAAAAAGGGAAGGGAAGGGAAGGGAAGGGAAGGAAAAAGAGAAAAATTTTGTGAAGATTGAGTGCTTGAATTTTTTAATGCCTACCTTTGTTTTATTTTAGGTTGCTATCTACTTGAGTTGCCAGAGCATTGCCCTACAAAGCTTTGGAGGGCCACTTCTTAATGGATTGCTGCAGCCTCTTATTTTCTCCACTGATCCTGTTCCCTGCATCGTGAGAACACTTTAGCCAGCACAGAACCTAGAAAAGTTACATGTAAGTCATGATTCAAATTCCTTTATATTTAAAGAAAAAAGAAAAGGAAAAAAAAAGGGTCTTGGGGCGGCAGGGTGGCAGTAAACATCATACTTCAAAAACATACTGTAAAAGTTGTAATTCAGCATCAAACATTAGGTGGTGAATAAATTGTTATTGAAATACTTACTTGCTTTTTTAACCAAAATGGTGATTGTCATTTTGAAGGCTTTTCTAAGTATTCTGCTACCATAGTAAACCGTAGCAAGAAGTACTTAAAATAGACTTCTTCACCCCACCCCCCTAACTACACTTTGTTTTTCTCCACAACTGGGTAAGCACGTGTACACTTATCGCGGTGTGATGTGTCGAAAACACATATGCTCTGCTTGAGTTTGGAGGCCACCATTTGCTTGGCAGGTCTGCAGGCCTCCCAGTATTTCTCTTATCATAGAACCCATATTGTCCTTCCTTTGGGGTTTCCAGAATACTTCCCCTGAAGGAGCCCTGGTGCTGCTTCTCCTTTCAGCCTGCTGCCCCAAAAGGCCGTTTAAGCATCAGTAGTATCTTCTTTGCCACTTCCAGTGCCCTTCATGTGGAATTATCTGCTCCATCTGGCTGTAGGAGCGTGGAGAAAGCCATGGACAGATCTGCTGGGGCCAAAGGGGATTGAGGGGGCTGCAGAGTCCTTACTCTCCCCTCAGTTTTGATTCGTAGTTCCTGGTGCGTGTCCTGTGCTTTCATTTTTCCTCCCAGGACAGGGAGTGTCTGTGGTGCTGTGCACATGTTTTGTTCCTCCATCATGGCTAAATCCTCCTTTCAGACCTCACATAGTGCAAGACTGGCACCAAATTAGTGGGCAATTCCAAAGGAGTGAAACAGGTTCGATCCTTTTTAACTTGTTTGGGGTTCTGACCTTCGTTCTGGCATGGATCTGCAGGTGGGAGTTCTTTGGACCATTATAAGTGTGGCATGGATGTACTGTCCAGAGGGTGGGACACCTCAGAGCTGCCAAGTTTGGAAAAAGGCTTGAACACAACTTTATTGCTTTAATTTTTAAAATAAAAGCAGTTCTCCTTGTGGTTAGCAGGTTCTCATCTTGAAGATGATGGGGTAGAATAGCTTGGCAAAAGGCTGCCTGAGCCAGAGGTAATACAAAGGCATGGTTCACAGTGTGGCACTGTGCATGTTCCTGCCCCTGTTCATTCACTGCAGTAACAAATTTATGCAAGGCATTTCAATAATTAATCAGCACAGGGCAGTGGAGCTGACCACAGCACTCATTGCTGGTCAGTTTTTCTTGAATGCTCACACAGTTGGTAATCGTAGAAACTGATGGAATGCTACTTCTAAAAATTATAGAGTATTTTTTAATTGAAGAGCTTATATTAGAAATATACCTGCATTTAAGTTACTTTATTTGCTTAAGTGACACCAGAAGAATTATTTAAATCACAAAAAATCTATTGCGTAGGTTGACAGGGGTTTTAATGCATATGGAGATTCATTTTTTAAAGAGAGGGGAAAATATTTTCTTGTGCAGTTAGTATCAGGAAAATAGTAGTGAAGGTAGTAAGGAATAGAATGGAAAGAAATAGAAGGTAGTAAGGAATGGAATTGTAGAAAGGAATGGGTGTGTTGTCATGGAATTTGCTGTCAAATAGGCCTTACAAGTTGTTAGTTTGATTTTGTTTTCTGAAAAAGAGAGGGCATTGCCATTTCATTGGGAGCTTCACAGTATGCGGTGCAATTATTAATCAAACCTGCAATAGCAGGAATCATGCGACTACAGGACAGTTTTGGGTCTGTTTTGAAACTTGTTTCTAGCACTTGTCTTAAGAGAAGAAAACTTAAAATAAGAGTTGTTAACAGCTAGGGAGGAAGCAACACATTATTCATTAGTCCTACTTAGCACCATTCCCATGAGGTTTGGAAGCCTTATTCATAATTTTTTGCAGGCTTTGCTCATGATACTTGAAAAGCTTATCATTAGGCATCTTGTAAATTCACTATTAAAAGCCCTTTCAGAGGATATAACTTTAAAAATGGTTTCTTTTTAGGTCTTGAAAAAAAGCAGCCAGAAACTGAATGGACATAAATAGAAAAAACCCCTCTCGTTCCAAGAAGTGTGTAGAAAGTTTGTCTTGGTACTTCTTAAGCTGCAAATAATCAGAAATCTCCATTTCCAACAGTAAAAAGGTCTGAGGACCAAATAAACTTGAAAACCAGGATATAGAAACTGTCATCAAATACGTGTTTTCCTTCCTTTTTTTTAGCTGTAGTCTTGTGCTCAAGATATGTCAAACTTTTAAAAGGTGATGTGTGCTCTGTCTTCTAGGAAACACGTGCATCACCTATTAGGTTGTAGGCCAGGGTTGTAGCCATAGTGAATGCAGATCCATGCTGGCAGAAGTAGGTGCGAGGGCAAGCTGCCGATTGCTTACTTAATTTCTGAGTGCTTCCCAATGGCTGGCTTGTTTTGGTACAAACTCTGCTTGTGACAATTACCTTGCTATAGTAATTCCCATGGAGAAAAGTGAACTTTCTCTTGTTCATTAGCCCTGTCAGAAAGAGCAGTTGCACCAGGCTGACCCAGCTGTAACAAACGTATTCTGCTTGCTTTTTCCAGGGCGCATTGTATTTCCTAAACAAATATGTCTTCACCCAGCCTCCTTCCATTTATTACTTAGCTTTTATAAAACTAAGGGTACTGATTAGTATGATCTCCATAAAAATAATACACATTTGATGTTTAAATTCAAAGCAAAAGGGATCTTCCTTATTCTGACAGAGCAGATTGCAAAACCCTGTGAAGGTGCATGTGCTGAGATAAAAAATATTTCTCCATTTCCCCCGGGAATTAATCCTTGGCACGCTAGACCATGTGTATGATAATGAGGGAGTGCAGGAATTACGGAAAAGCTGTGCTCTTTGCTGAGCAACTCACAGTTCGTTATCCTGAACAGTCGTTCATGGCAGTGTATGGATGGGGCTTTGCTCAGGCACTGGGGATGTGGCTGTATCTTGGAGCAGATGCTGGGGCAGTGCTGCTGGCATCCCAGCAGAGATGGGTGGTGATTCCGAGCAGTTTCCAAACTCTGCTCACATTTCTCCCTTTGTCTTACCCCTGTGTGTTTTCCTTTAAAAGCAGCAAAAATAACAGCCCATCAACAGCATTCTGCATCTAATAAACTGTCCTGATTTGTGCTGCTTGTCCAGTGGTCAGAATCCAGCCATTTAAGTGCTTTGTTCAGGAGAAACAAAAGAGGGTAATCCAAGCCACAGAAACTCCTGCACACAAATTTCCTATTCGGTAGGTATGAGCTCTTCAGAATGCTTCAGAAATTTTAGAGCGGATTTCTTGAAGCCTGTCCTACAGCCATCTGTAGGCAGATGTAAATAATGTAAAACTTTATGATGCAGATTCTGGTGATTAAATGTCTGTCACCCGCCTACCACAGCCTGGGAAAAACATATCTTACAAATCTGCACTGAAAGGTCAGGTAACTTGGCTGAATTAAGAAGGAAATTGGATTTTTGGAGGCAAAGTCGTATCCCTTTGAACACTGACTTACCAAACACTCCTAACATGCAGTACCAAACCCAGTTCCCAAGAGCCATGACCATACCTGAGGACATGATGGTTTTATCCTCCTGGATTTTGAGACAAGATATGGCCATGTCTTGATTTCATAATGTTTCTGGCACAATTTCCTGCTGGAGTGCTGTTTTTATAGTGGAGAAGGCATGTTCTCACCCATTTCATGTTACTGGCATATCAGGGCTCTGTGCATCATGTACCATCTCATGCTTCTCCCACCCTGGGGAGTTTCATGACCTCGCATGGCATCCTGTCCTGGGCATAATGCTCACAAATGCCAACAAGCATTTTCCTACAATCGAGGGGAAATCTTTGTTGCTAATTGATCTGGTTACTCATGCTGCCCCCTGCCATTGACCCCTGCCAGCACTACATTGGACCCTTGGTGTGATCAGGCACTCCTGGGCACCCTCTGTACTCAAGGCAGGCTGTACCCCAAGCCTGGGTAGCTGCCAGGCACAGCTTTTGGTAGGTGTTTGCTGCAAATATATCTGTTGACTAAACATGGGGTTTTATTTATATATACATATGTATGCGTGTGTGTGTATAAATAAAATATATCTATATATAATAGACATATATATGTAAGAATATAATTAAAATACATATATATGTCTTGACAGATATAATCAGTCTGGTCTGAAAAGTACTGGTGTAGCTTCACACACAGCTTCTGCATGTGTACACGTGGGGTGGGTGGTGAGCTGAAGTCCCTGTCTGGATAGTTCTTAGCAAGAGCCCCGTGCCGGAGGCATCCCCATCCAGGTATGCATGGTGATCCCGGGCCCTGAGGCCAGGAGGAGCATCCTGCTTGTGTTTGGCTGTGTTTAGCTGGTTCAGCGGTGGAGGGGAGGGTGGTGTTGTTTGCGGCAGTATAGTGCACCATACGAAACAAACCGTTCTGCTGGCACTGACCACAGGTTTGTTTGTTTGCTCACCCCGGTGGTGCGCCAGGCTGCGTGGGCAGGCAGTGTCACTGATCTGTTGACTCGGTGTTTCCCACGTGGCCGCCGTGTTGTGGCAAGGAGTTTTAATTTTCCCTGCGGCAGGTGACACTGCATGTGTCAGCCCAGGGCACTGAGTCACAGCTCTCCCACCACACAGGGCCGGTGGTGCTTCCCCTTACCGAGGAGGGGGGAGATGCTGGCCCGTCTCCACGGAGCAGCTTACCTGCCCCTGCATGTTGCTTTGTGTTTCATTTCTTTTTGCAGAAAAGACTGAGAGATGGTGATGGCGAGATCAACTTTCTCTGTCGCCCAAACCAGTGAAAAGTAAACTCCCTCTCACCACATCAGTTTTGTTTTCACTGCTGGTTCAACCTGTCCTCTCCCACTGGCAGAGTCCTGCACAGTCATTCAGTGCCCGGCCTGGGGATGGTGTGGTTGTTCTCAGTGGTGTATAACCCATTTATTTTCGTATTACTTAGATGCCCATATTCTGCAACGTTCAACACATGGGTCCTATGACCTAAATCCTCTCCAGAGAAGCACGCACTGATTTCAGCAGTGTGTGGAGAGAGCAGCCGACACTGCACTGGGCTGGATACAGGCTGTGGAAAGGCAATGGGTCTAGCGCGCAGTTAATGAGCAAGGGCAGGTAAAAGTACATTTTTCCAGAGCTGGCCCTTTGTCTTAGAGTATTTTGTTAAATATTGTTGGCTAGCTTGTGGGATGTGTTATGATTTGCAAAGAGCTGAGAAGTAAAAGTGTCGGAGTGGATGCTTTTCTGGCTATAATGACTTGCGCTTTCAGAGGCAGCAAGGTAATTAATGACATGGTATTGTTGCCTTCCTTTCTCCATCCGCAGACATGGCATCACCTATAAGCTTGTTGAGTGTGGTCTTAAGATAGACCTTTTTTCTTTATTTCTTCTTTACTCAGCTAACTGAATTAGATTTCTGCAGGTTTTTCTGAAGATAATTAGGTTCATGCTCGTGTTGCTTTTGGTAAATGGAAAGAATCGGGCACAGGACAGGCAAGAAAGTAAACTGGCATCATAGTAGACCTGGAAGTTTTGCAGTATAAAATTGAAGAGTAATTTGCAAAGCAGCTTGAAGTAAAGTAGATTTTAACACAATGAAATCATCCTTGACAGCAGTTTGTTTGAAGTTCTTCTTCTGTTATGAGTGTAAAGGGATTTTTTTCAATTGCCAGTTTCTGGGTAGAGTATTCAGCATAATTTCTCACAGGTAAGTGAAGCATTAACTCCTTGTACCTCAGTAGGTTTGGGAAGTGGGGGGAGAAACTGAGAGTTAGGGAGAGGCACCTCCTCCATTTCATCATTTAAAAACTGATTAATGGTCAGTGAACTTAGAGAAGGACTCTGCCATGTAACTCAGAGAAAACAACTGATTAAATGTATGAAAAAAGAGCCTTGAGTGACGTGGTCTAGTGTGAGGTGTCCCTGCCCGTGGCAGGGGGGTTGGAAGTAGATGACCTTAAGGTCCTTTCCAACCCTAACTATTCTATGATTGTATGAAAATCCAGCAGACAGTAGGCGTGCGAATAGCTGTCCCTGATGTTTAGCAGAATATAATGGCACTCTAAATGCAAACTGGAAAAAAAGCAGCAGCAATTAGCTAGTTTGCGTCCCTTCTTCAGATGAGCCATGAGTTCTGGGGTTTTTGTATTTATATACTTCTGCTGTAGGTGTTGGAAGTGTGGGTGGCCATGAAAAAGTGGTGGTTACAATAAGATTTTCCATTTATTGCCCTTTGTGTACAACTAAAAATAAGATTCAAATGCTTCAGAATTTGTAGAGCAAGCATAATCCTTCTCTTAGCTCTGATGACTGACTGGCCTGCAACTTCAGCTCTGTCTGGTGAGTCTTAAGAGTTAAGTGCTTGTGAGTGTGTCTGTGTTGGACGGAGAGGCAGAGTTTATTTGCAGTGTGGTCTAGCTGGGTTAATTCATCAACTTACTTTAAAAAAATAAAAAAGGAGCTGTACTCAGTGCATAAGTAAGAGGTGGTGATGAAAGAATTTTGGAAGCAGGACTGTTCTGCTCTCTGGAAAAAGCCGCTTTGGAGAGGGCTGAAAGATCTTTAAAATCAGCCTTTCAAAACTTCATTGGTGTAACTCGAACTGTCGATCCAGAACTTTATCTTCTGACAAAGAAAAAGAAGAAAGGAAATATACACATATCTGTTGAGAATCAAGAAACAAGTTCTCAGGGTGACCTTATGGGACATAAAAACCTTTTGATTTGGTTTTTAGGGTGACGGTTTTGAAATACGCTGCCTCAGTAGCTTTTCCAGGTACTTACCTAGGAAATGTAAATTTAGGAATCTAGTTAGGAATCTGATAAATTGGTTGCAATATCTTGAGCTACTAAATCTGTTCTGACCACATCAATTGATATATCAGCTTGTGGCCAAAGAAGCATTAAAGAGATGTCAGCACATGCAGGGAAATTTGTGACTTCATGGTGTCAGGTTTGGTGCTGTCCCGGCTTCACTCATTAAGTAGCTGTGGCATTTCCAGAGAATGAGTGTGCCGGTGCACGTCAAGCATCTCAGTTTTGTGTCATTCTTGCAATGGATGAGTAGAGAAAGCATCTATCCAAGAGCTGCAGAACCAAAGGTAGAGGCTGAAAACTTGCTTTCTGCTGCATGCCAGCTCGAGCTTCACCACTTTCTTGTTGTGTCGTGACCTTCCCAGGTTTTCCAGGCTTGATAAGGGTAGCAGAGGTGTTGGTCTTGAGAATCGGGCTGCATAATGCGTCAGGTTTTTGCTCTGAGCAATGCTGTGTGGCACGGAGGATGTGGGGTGCTGGGGCGCTTAGAGGCACATGTGCTTGTTCCATGGAATAGCCATGCTGTTGATGGTGAGTCTTTTATTACGCAATATGAAATCCCTTTAAATTAGCTTGGTGTAACTCCCTCTCTCTTCTTAGGAGGGCTTGATGCTTGTCATTGCTGCCTTACTTTTGTCTTGCTGGAACATTTATTTCTGCTTTTATATCTGTGCGCACGCTTTGGACCAGCTCCTGCCTGGACGTAGAGTACGAAAAGCAAGAGAGCTAATGCAGTAATCAGGGTTTTAAATGTTTCAGGTGGGAATGGGAAACTTAAGCAGTAATTAGTTTCCACAGCAGTGGTTGCTGCAGGGAACTGCATCTGTTATAATCGCCTGGATATCTTGGTCCTGAAGGTGACCAGTTGCTGACAAGCGCCATAAGTGCTTGTTATTTTTTTCTGTGGAATTTTCCCTTTTTGGTACAGATGTAGGGGTGGTTTTTTTCTCTCATGTCTTCCCCCCCCCCCCCGCCGTTCTGCTCCTGCACCCAATGCAGATGACTTTAAATCTGATGGCTTTGAAGATAACGGCAGGAGAGACTGTGTCATGCAGCAATGGCACTCATGCACTGCTCACGGCTGCCACGCTTTCCAGCTGGATGAGACATGCTGGTCTTTTCCAGGGGTATCGCCACACGGGCTATTTTTAGTGATGGCACATAGGACACGTTGTGCAGCTATCAGTACTCGCTGCTGGGCTCTTTATTTTTTCCCTTGTATGGTGATGAGGTTTTTAAGGTGTTTACCTTTCTCTTGCAGAGGTAGACTGATCTCTTTTTGATTCTTCTAACCAGAGCTGCTCTGTGGAGTCTGTGGAGTTGTGTTTTCTGGACGTACTCTGAAGGAAACAGTCCCGCATGTCGCCACTAAATTAGGATTAGCATAAGCAACCGAAGCAAATGCTGTTGAGATTTTAATCTGAGGAGCTCTAACAACCTGTTGGGTTGTATCTCAGGAGATCTGCTACTTCAGGAAACCCCCAGCTTGTTTTATTTTTAACTTTCCCACAGCAAACAAGCTGCACACAGGCACTTTTACAGTTGTTATAAACTCTTTCTATGGCTTTCAGTTTCTGAAAGCTTTTAAGCAGCCACCTTGGCTGTTGCTGCTCCCTGTGATCTAGCAGGAGGTCCTCTGAGACAGCAGCGGCAGCAGATCCCAGTCAGCCAGTGATCCCTGCCTGTGCACCCAGGGGGAACGGGAGATGCTTGAGGATGCTACGCAGCTTCACAATGAGAGCAGAGTCAGACATAGCAGTTGACTGCTGGCTTGTGCCTGTGGCTTGCTGAAGGAGCAGAGCTGGCTGGTCACAGGCTCCTTATTGCGTGCTCGAATAAAGCAAAAACATTAGCAATGGAGATTTGCTGTAATGGTGTATTTTAAGTGTGTGTCTGCTCTGCCAGCTTCGCTCCTAATGCACTCGGTTAAGGAATGCTTTGGAGGTTGCTGCTAATGGATGAATCTGCCGGAAAATTGGAATTTTCAAATAAGATTGACACTTTGGAGTGAGAAATATAAATCTAATGAGAGTATTTCAGCAGAGGTTTGTAATTAGGAATGAATGGAGAGAATTTGTACGCGCAGTCTGTGAAAGGGCACAATGGAAGGTGAAATTGCACCCTCTGTGCTGAATGAGGGATGAAAGCCAATGTATCAGTGTCATGGCATGACAGTGTAGAGTATAAATGATACTGTCACTGAGTGCTGCAGAAGGTATCAAGGGAATTCCACTCCAGTAAATTACATTACTTAGACAGACCTGAAGGCATTGTGTCTGAATGATTGGAGGGAAAAAGGTTGTCAGCACAAAGCAGAAGATATTATAGAACAACTGGCTGCAGGGTTGGAAAGCAGTGTTTTTCTGATGTTTACCATGCAAAGCTTTTCAGATGCTTTTTAATATTCTTTTGTTGTTGTTGAATTACAAAGGTGCTGATGAAGCAGTGGTATTTTTTGAGATGGTGTTCAGAGTGGATTCCAGCCTGCAGGATGGTTAAGGATGCACAGCTCCCATTTCTTTCAGTAGGAACTGGGGCTCCTTCAGACTTGGGAGAAATCAAGTCATGTTCACTGGCTGAGGACTTGGGTTTTGGGCTAGACTGTGGTTATGGAGTAGTTCTAGCATAGGTGGAAAGAAGAGGATTGTTACTGTTAGCAATAGTAGTGTCAGGGGCTGGATTGTGGTGAGCAGCAACAGATTACGGGACACAAACTTCATGATCTCATTTAGAGGCACTCAGACAGCATGGGAAGGTCTGTGATGCAAACAGCTTGGAGCATGATGTCATGGTGACAGTGCAGCAAAAATGCAGCAACTTTGTTCTGCAGTATGTGTGTGCTGGCACATACGTGTGTGTTCCTTGTGCTGTTTTGCTCTTTGCCTACTCAAACCCACTGCTAATGCCACCTGGTATCCTCCAGCCACATTGGTGATGTTGAATGGAATAGTTATTTCTCACTATTTTTTTTAACCTGTTATCATAGAGTGGTTTGGGTTGGAAGGGACCTTGAAAGTCATCTAGTTCCAATCCCCTGCCATGGGCAGGAACACCTTCCACTAGACCAAGTTGCTCAAAGCCCCATCCAGGCTGGTCTTGAACACTGCCAGGGATGAGGCAGCCACAACTTCTCTGGGCAACCTGTTCCAGTGTCTCAGCACCCTCACAGTAAAGAGCTTCTTCCTAATATCTAATCTAAATCTCCTTCTGTCAATTTAAAGCCATTTCCCATTGCCCTATCACTACTTTCTCTAATAAAAAGTCCCTCTCTACCTTTCTTTTAGGCATCCACCCTCATAGGGGCGGTATCTCAGAGACGGGGTTTAACTGCTCCTCTGCTCTGACCTTACACACAGACAGCACCTACAAGCTCCTATCATTTCCTAGTTTGCTCGTGGATGAGACAGTTCAGCTCCCACAGTTCTCCCAAGCTGCTGCTTGAAGAGAAAACGACTTCTCCCCGAAGATGCTGTTTCATTCATTTGGTGCATAATAAGCACTGGCCTGCCTTGGGGCTTCTTGTGGTACTTCAGCAGACTTTGTACTACTTAAAAACATATTTTTTCACTTGCCTACTCATGGAAAGCATCAGTGAAAGTGTGCTGTAAATACAGATAAGGGAGCAGACTTCATTTCTCCTCTCCAAAACTTGATTCTCAGCAAAGCCCATATGTGGCAGGAGAATGGACACACAGCACGGTTAAATTAGCAGTCCTTAGCATAGGCTTCTTTACCTGGAAATGCCATTTAAAGTTGTGCGGGCATGAACAAGGAAATATGGCCAAACTGAAGGATACTGGCTTGGGGCAGGTTGTGATTCAAATGCTCCCATAGAAATGGCTCATCTTCCTCAGGATGCAGGATTCAGTCCTTAATAGCCTATAACTGGAAATCATGGCATCAAACCGACACGCAGTGTGAGAACGCAGTGAGGGATCTGTGGAAAATAAGATGCCCTACGGGGGATGGGATTCAATTGTAAAGCAATTTATTAGTGGGTCCTGATCATAGCCAAAGGTGAGTGAGAGGAAGCAAAGTGTAATTTGGGTCTGTACTTCCCACATTAGAACTAGGTCGAAGTGTCCCAGGGTGTAGGACTGTGTTTGTCTGCCTGGATAAAAAGGGGAGTTAAGATGCAAGAGATGTCACATTTGTCCTTAGACCATAACTGTCATGGGAAACTACTATGCCTGCTTAAGCAGACATTTGTAATGTTATTAAAAATCTGCTGTCACTCACTTCTCCTGTGGTATTTTGTGTCAAAAGCTGGCATTTTGACAAATCTGGGGGAGGGGTTTGCATGTCGGGAAAGCAAATGGCTTTTCTTATATTCAGTGTCATTCCTGTAGTCATGTTTGGGCCACATCTTCAAAATGTGGCTCTTTGTAGTCATCCGTCAATCCACGGAAGACCCATTTATTCTCGCTGCCCTAGCCATTCATATAATGCCATTTTCCTCTTCCCACACTGGTCCTGCAGCATGAATGTGTATGACCAGCACCTGTGAAGTCACCAGGGTCACTCATGGAAGTGATGAATGCCGGACTGGACTTTAAACACTGCAAAGTATTGTGATTGCAGGAGTGGCCGGAACAGGAGAACAAATGACCAAACTGTGCCTTAGGGAAGACTGAGAGACTAACCAGTATTACTTTAACTGAGAGACATATTGAGCCTGCTCAGTCAGATCTGTATCCCTTGGCAAATGTATTTTGTTGTGTAAATGGCTCCCTGTTGTCTCAGAAGACTATCACTATCTCTCCCTATCTTGTACAACAGATTTTGAAATAATCAATCTTTGTGCAGGAAAGTCGTGATTCAGTAAGCCCAGCTTGCTAACGTGTCAATGGTTTAATCTCAATTCTCATTGCTAGTGCTTCTGATAACACAGGGCTCTGAAGTTTGACGTAGGAGAAACTTCTCTATAAACTCTGATGTGCTTGCCACAAAGTCAGCCCATTACAGTTAATTCCCCTCTTATCATTAGTGTTATTAAACTGACGATTGATGTGTAAAAACTGCCATTTGCATGAAGTTCCCAAAACTGCAGTAAAAG
>JAOEHY010006712.1:4186-16308 GCA_025447955.1 Psilopsiagon aurifrons | reverse complement strand
CTCCATCCCTGGCGGTGTTCAAGGCCAGGTTGGACAGAGCCTTGGGTGATATGGTTTAGTGTGAGGTGTCCCTGCCCGTGGCGGGGGGGTTGGAACTAGATGATCTTAAGGTCCTTTCCAACCCTAACTGTTCTGTGATTCTATGAACACTGGAGATGGGTATGTAAGTGTATTTTAAGAACTACTTCTGGGAACTGACAAAGTTAGCAGTAGTTTATGTATCATGAAAGCCTGAAAGCATTGTTCAATAATTACGTCTGAAGTGATCTTTAATTCCCTTCATCAAAGATGATTCATCTCATTCATCCCCCCCCAGCTCATTGTACTCCAACCCTACATAATTTCTCTGTTCCGAAAATTGTCATTTTTTCAAAGGAAAAAGAAAAAAAAATTACTTAGCCTAATGATTTAATTGAAGAAAAAATTACAAAACACATTAAAACATTAGCCATGTTTAAAAAATAATATATAAATGCTAGGTTAGACAGATGTTAGGGTTCAAGTCTCACAGGCAACCCTGCAGGATGTGCATTCCTACACCATTCTTAATACAGGATCACGAATCTACTTTCCAGAGGGTCCCTGTCTCAGGACAAAAAGTAAAGAACAAAGAGCAAAACCTATTTACTTAACAAACAAGGATATGAAGTTTTGGTTTATTTTTATTGTTCAAGGCTTACCTTGAACAGTGTATCTACTGTATTCAAATCCTTCTCTGAAGACAGAACAGACCATGACTAAGGTAATTATTCCAGCACAATATCCAACACCTCAACAAACATTCATGAATTCTTTTCACACCACTGTTAGAGGAAAGGGCATTAGTACCCCATTGGTACCTCAACTTTGCAAGTGAACAACCAATGCACAGCAAAATTTAAATTCTAAACCACTAAGAGGTTCTAAATCACTATTAAAAACCTCGTATTATCCATGTTGTATCCTCCAAAACCACTTGTTAAGTATCAGCACACATCACAGATACTACATTACAGCATTACATACACAGATCCATTACAGCACGACCACATCTGAACTCCCAGTTCATTATCGTCACTTCACGTGCCCAGTCCTTGCCCCCACATTTCCAGCTTTATTTCTCTCTCCTCTCCAGATTCCATAAAGCCCTGGTAAGGAAGTGGGGAAAGCAGGAGAAGCACTCGAGATCCCAAAAAGAGATCAAGACCTTGCTCTATGACCTGCTGATGGGCACGAGCTCAGAAACTGTCCCTGCCACGGCAGGGGAGTTGAACCTAGATGATCTAAGGTCCTTTCCAACCTTAACTGTTCTATGACTCTATGATAAAGCACACTTTCCTCTGTCCTCTTGGGTACAGCCAGCCCAGCTGTTGGCATCTTATTTTAACTCCTATTTCAGTGGTGCTTTACAGAACAGCTTTGACAAAGGGCTGAAAGCACTGAGGGGACTCACACCTCTCTAGAATGGCAGGCAGCCTCCACAGCTCTTGAAGGCCAGGCTGGAGCTTGTCAAAGCAGGGGAACATCCCAGGGGATGAGTGTGGAAACCTGGCATGGATCCTGCTCTCCCAACCCATGGGATGAGCCGTTATTTTTCATCACCCCGCAAAAGATAAGACTCACACTGGTTTGGTCCCCACCATCTCCACATGGCCACAGGTCATGAGCCACCACCAAGGGCAGGCAGAGGTGCCCATTGTTGTCTTCAGCGCCAGCGAGCCCCAAAAGTGGATCAGCCTTGAGTAAACCATCAGTTCTGATGGTGAGGGGAGGATCTCAGAAGCAAGATCTCAGCAGAAGGAGAAAGGAAACAGCAACATTTAGCATTGCAGAAACAGCACCTGCAGTGTTACCAGATGATGAGGGTGAGGGGTGACCCTCAACTCAGATGTAGATTCTGTTTTGCTTACAGATGCTAATTTTTGCTCACAGATGCTACTTTTGCTTACAGATATAAAGGCTCTTGATGTGATGGCAG
This sequence comes from Psilopsiagon aurifrons, assembly GCA_025447955.1. NCBI lineage: Eukaryota > Metazoa > Chordata > Aves > Psittaciformes > Psittacidae > Psilopsiagon > Psilopsiagon aurifrons. The sequence continues at coordinate 14,351 of JAOEHY010006712.1, read as the reverse complement.
TTGCCTTTCCCTCCTGAGGTCCCAGGCACCCAGGACAGGCGTGCCACAGACATCAACAGGGTAAAACCCACCATGCCCCTGTGGAAACTAGTGCAGACCTGCACAACAAGAAACAGAGAACAAAGCTCCCTCTTCCCTTGAAACAAATGAAGCTCAATAAAGCACACAGGCTCAAAGACCTGGCATAATTCCCATGAAGACAGACTCAAACCATGTGGTGAGGTACAGGCGCCTCTGTGAGGAGAGGTGGGAGCTGCCCTATCTGGACACAACTGGGTCTGGCCGCCCCATCTCAGGGCAGTGCTGGCCCCTCTCCCCGCCTCCGAAGAGCCCATGCAGGCGGTAGGAAGTACCTGATAAAATGAAGAAACAGATGTTCCTTTCCTTCCCCTCCCAACTCCAGAGCTGAAGTTTATCTCTCCCACTTGCTGCAGACCTCCCTGCTGTCCACACCAGGAAGGCAAAAATAACTGCTGAGCATGAGGCAACAAGTGCTCACCATAGCAAGGAACCAAAGTCCCTTCCAACCCAAACCATTCTAGGATTCTATGATCCCATAAAACCTCGGCCACAGCCGAGGTAACTGAGGCAGGTGAGATGTTCAAACACGGATGAGGAAGGCAGCTGCCTACTCACCTGGCCTTTGAATTTACTGAATGCACTTCAGTGCTGAGGTACTGCCCTATACACATGGCCAGGGCATAACAAGTATACCCCGCAACTGCACTCCTGGTATAAAGGGTATGTGCCCACTCCTGACGGCCGGGCCAACCTACTCAGTTCTCCTTGTCCACTAATCTCAAAGCACACCAAAGCTGGCCAGCAACCAAACCCCTTCCGCTTTGGCACCACAAAAGCTGCCTTCAAGGACTCTGAATCCTAGGGCAGGACCAGGAAAGACCTCTGCCCTCCAAGCGCAGAATTAGCAAGTCAAGGAGGAAGGTGTCTAAAACAAAAAATTAGGCTCTGTAACATACTGAGAGGAAACACTGACAGAGAGGGTTGTACTGCATCCGGAAGCTCAAGTGAGTGCTGGGAGGCACCTCTACCCCCCCTTGGTACTGCAGCTTTGCTCTCTCTTTTGCCCTGAAGAAGGACGGCTCTTTTATTTCAGGAACTCAACAAGATTCACTCTTCTCTTACTAAAGCACTGCCTTTCTCTGTGCTTTAAGATGCTTGTTATTCTTTCACCTTTCCTGTTGGAGCCACAATTGAACAGAAAAGAACTCACCAGTCCCTGGTATGAAGTGGGAAGAAGGAGAATAACCGAACTCTGTGCTGCAGGAGCTGCAGGCCAGCTCTTTCTCTTATAAATCCAGTGGTTGTTCAATATGAGTAAAGAAACAGTCAAGGAAGAAAGGATTACATATAGCTAGACTCTGAACCGTACTTGGTGGTTTATTTTACTTAGTGCTTTACATAGTCTACGTAGTGTAAAGATCATCCCTAATTTAAAGACTTAGTTGACAAATACTGCCAGATTGCTAGGAAAGGGAACAGCAAAGCCCTAGTAAACTTCCTGGGGAGACTGCTTTTTAAGTAAAGTCTTTAAGCCTCTGTTAGCTCAAAAATAGATGTTGAGAAAGAGGAATTAAAAATAAATAGGCATAGCTGACAGGTTGTAAAAAGAACAGAATTTCACTTTGCCAGCAAGAACTGAGCACAGAACAAAAGTCAGACTGGTTAAGGTAATCAAGTAATTTAACAGCTAGGCTAAAAATTGGGTTTAGTCTACCTAGAAACAGGACAACCAGCCAGTCATCTCCTCCTGCCTTACTTATAATGAGAGTCTTTCTCTGCCACCAGTCTCAAGATCCTGCTGAGGTTTCTACCTACAGCGTCAAAACAAGCCCAGCCTCCCTGCTAGCTGAAACACAGAGCAGGACTGAGCTCCACTATGGGGCCATGGCTCAGAGTTTCATTATAATCCTGTTCTAGGAATTTCAGTATCATTTTGTCATGTTTGTAAGGTGTTATTTACAGATGGTTTTCACTCTGTTTCTAAGATGTTATTTTAATGCATCAGATGGTCAATTAATATTTTTCTTTGAAGCATATTTCCCTCCCACACCCAGAACTGCTTCTTAGAATTCTCTGGACCCCTGGTTGGAGGTAAGGAGATGTGGGGTCAGATACTTGATTCTTGGGTACCCTGTTCCCCAAGAGCACTCTACTCAAGAGTACACTCTACTCTCCACTCACCCTCCTTTGTCCCTTTTGTGCAAGAACTACCACCCAAACACCAAGGCTTTTTTCCCCACTCTTGACTGTTCAAATAAATAAAAGATAAATAAATAATCAAGACACCACAATGTTTGGGATCTTAAGAGTCTGACTGTTTGAAGAACTGCCATTACGAGTTAGATACCTATATTCATCTAATTCACTGACAGCTCTTACATTGCTTTTTTGATTCCCTCACCCTCATTTCACAAAGAATGTAACTGAAACACACAAATAATGGAACTGATCAAACAAAAATCCTGCTGAAATACCCTAATAATCAAAGTCTGGGCCCAACAGGAACATTCAGATGACTACACTTAATCATAGGTTTCTATGCTTTTCTGAATTAGTAACAAGTTTGCTTGCCCAAAGGCAACCCACATCTCTCAATTGCCACTTCAGTTCTATCATGCCATCACATAGTTTGCAACAGAGCTGAATTTGTTCCTTTGCCTGTAAAGCTGCTTCACATAGAAATCTGAGTTTCAGCTGTTACTACCAATATTATTAGAAAATCAGAATACTCCACTGGCTTCACTGAGGTTGCCTTGGACTGAAATTGCTAACTCTCCAGGGCAAAGAGTCCTACATTTGCTCTAGCATAAATCAAACCACAGCATCACTCCCCAGAAACTTCAAATGGTATGTTACTTACTGTAACAATTGATAGTATCAATGATGCAGAAGCTAATTAAAAATAAGTTTCTCTTTCCTTTGTGCATGTCTAACCATCATTCCCCCCTTCTTTGTTTCTTCTTTTTACCTCTAAATGCAACCAAAAGAATGCCCAAAACTCATAAAGGTGCCTGTTTCAAAGAGTTTAATTCACAGAACAAGAGTCTCACTTAGGAGAATAATCCGTATTTTCACTACAACTGTACACACAGCTGTCTAGGGTAGGGAAAAATTACCATTTCTCTGCCTCAAAGATGTAGACTTCCAGGGACACACAAAGAAACCCTCAGTTTGAACTGCTCTAGCAAAGCCATTTTAGGAACTACATCTTACAAGACAGAAAATGATCCACGGGGAACCTTTTGTAAGCTCAAAGCTCTGTTACATTGCTGTAAGGTCACCACCAAAGCTGGCAGGCAAAACTGACCCTAGGAAAACTGCAAACACTAAAGAACATACAAATGCTTCTCATTCCCTCAACTAGGAAATCCTCAGCAGCAAAAGCCTACAAAAGAAGAGGTCTTTTTGTGTGGCTCCATGCTCAGCAATCAGCCTGCCAGGTGAAGCAGGTCCTCCCCTGCCCAGAGCCCCAAAGGCAACACCACAGCAGCATGACACAGCAAAGCACAGCAGGCACTAGCTACTCCCAAACAGTAAGAACTACAGCAAAGCTTTGCCCAAAGGACCACATCTTGGAGACTGGAAGAACTGGTCCAAGAGGATGCAGTGATTTTGAAACTAAGCACTAACTTCCAGTCTTTTCTCTCCACAGGGGATGTCATGCGTGCTGGGTTTTTTTACCAATCTCTATAGGAAGAGATTCTAACTTAGCCATTGAGTTCTGCACTGAAATTGCCCTGAGTTCTGGATCAGTTTTACTGCAAAGGACCTGGAACACAACTAAATGGTAGTTCTAAATTAAGTCACCTCTGTCAGTAAAAGGCAATGCATACAACTGCCAACATACTGCTGACACTGAACAAATAACAGATACTAACAAGAAGGGAAGCAGCCAATAGGGCTGCCTCAGACTTCCCCCCCTCTGATGGCAGCAGCAAAAGACCCCTCGCAGACCTCTCTTCCGATGGAGTAACAGACCAAAGGTCTTCAGTCTTCTCCAAGTCCAAGGGCTTAACTGAAGAAAAAAATTTTCCTGAGCTGTCTTTCAAGGTTTACACCAGAGGTGTTCTCCAAGCACAGGGATACATTACAAAATGTGTACATTAGCAAAAAGGATTTATGTTCTGGTAGCTAAAAAAAAATTTATTTACCTAATTACAGGCTTTGAATTTATTCACTTAGTACAGTGTATTTTTATTCATTTCTTCTTCCATATTTTCTGCTCATGTTAATTTTACAAGCCTTACCTTTTTTTACACCAGTTTTCTCTAAGTTTCTCTAAACTGCAGGTGGGATCCTCCAAGGCAAAAATAGCATCTTCCCCATTAGGCTTTCAAAGCTACTTTCAGTATCAACAGTTTCAATCAGTGTCCTGAAAAAACACTTCTCAGTCATCTTCCCTGCAGCTCTGACTACCAATGTGTGAAAACTTACCATGACAGTTCACCAGCATGGCTGCAATTAGCTGCATAGAATAGCAATTGGAGATACTAAAATGCTTTGAGTTTGTTCAGCCACTGCAGTCCTTAGAAGAATGACTGTATTTTAATACTGTTTGTCCATAATACAAACTTGGAATCAGGGTATTGGGGGGAAAAAAAAAAAAAAAAAGCCACAATTGATAACTTTAAATTAATAAATTAATCCTCTTTTTCTGGACATTAACCTGGGAATCAGTTAAAATTATTCCTCTTTGTACCATAAAAAATTGGAAATACAATTAACAAATCTGAGGTCTTTAGAATTCTCTCTGCTCTGGCTCCTAAACCGTCCTTGGCCAGGTAAGGAATCAGCTAAGGTTATAGATCAGCTTCTTTTACAACTTGCAATGAAGTCAGTTAGCACTGCAGATCCAGAACGAAAGCTAAATGAGCTCATAATTGCCTGCCTCTAAAAATGGCTACAGAAGACAGACAGACAGCAAAAAAGTGAGACACTAACACACACACTGCAACACAGAGTAAAGCACAACAATCTGGACTTCACAGATTAAATCCATGGTAAAATTTGTTAATTAATCAAAAATTCATTTGAGTAATTGAAATTCATCACGAATTTCATTCACTAAAAAAAACCACCACCGTTTCAAAACACTTCACAAGCATTATCTTAGAATATCGACTGAAAACCACCACAATTCTAAGCGACTTGTTCCATACCTGATACTCAACTTGGACAGTTGAATACAATCCTGTTCCGTTTTGCCACTTTAACAGTTTGCAGCAAGTTGATGAAAGCCCTGCTACATGCTACTAATCAGTTTCAACACATTAATTTTCTTGTAGCTACACAGCTCCAGCTGTCTGTGTCTCTGCATATGTACAATCACAGAGAGAAAATGCATTCACCAAATCCATGCCTTAGAACTGCTTTGACTTACCTAGCTAGAAATAAATACTAGGAGTGTTAAAATCCTACATAAAAACAGTTCCCTAAAGATCTCTAACTGCAGCTACCTGACAGCACACTAAAAATAAATTCCATAGGTATTTTAGGAAAGTAATAAGGGCCACTTTGAAATAAAAAATATAAAAGAAAGCAACAGTTAAGTCAGACCTCCATTACAGGGAATCAGTCTAGCCACCAAAGCTCTTATGAGCTCATGCAGACAGAAGTTAGATAAGAGAATTGAGGATGTTTGTCTTACCTTGGAATAAAAATGCCTTGCTGGCATTGTGTAGTCCTGACACTTGGGTTACCCCGAGGGTTGTATTCACAAGATCCAGTTCTGTGATGATATCAATTTGTAAATCAGGATCCATTCCAAATCCTACAGCTGTTGGAGGCAGACAGAGGGCGGGAGAGAGGGAAGGAAGGGAGGGAGAGTATTAGATCGTTTTTTATTTCAAATCAGGTAATGAAAAGAATGGAGAAGAATATCTAGTGCGGTGCAGACATTTATAGTACCTTTACATTCACTCACACCGTATACAGTAATTACTCATAAGACAGTAACTTTCTTTTCTGCAGGAAAGATAAGATTTTCTTCTCCAATTCTTTTAATGAACTATTTCCTTTCCCCAGATTTTACTACACAAAGTTGAAACATTCTAAAACTGTAACACTAATTCAGTACCTTCATAAGGCTAAAGAGTAATAAATAAGTAAAAGCATAACTACCTAGGCAAAAAGATGAAAGAGATCTGCAGCATTCATCTATGGGCCACACTATTCCCAGGGAGACACGAGGACAGAAAATTTCTCTCACATCACGTAGCTTGCTGTGGCTAACACATCAAGCCCCACAGCTCATAGCCTAAACGTAATCTGTTTTCCCAACTGGGACAATGACCTTGGAGAAGATATGGCAGCAGGGCAAAGGATGCCACCCTGTAGTCCAAGGGCCTTGAGTGATTCCAAAACTGTTAGGTATTGCTTGGGAAGCACACCTCTGTATTTCAGGACAGCCGGTGCCAGTGAAGTGTGACAAAGCCTACCTACAAATAGACATTCCTTAACCATTTTGTCTGCAGAAGCACAAATCTAAACCTTAGAAATGGCTTATACACAGACTTGACACTCCCTTAACTAGCAGGGACCTGAGGGTATTCATGCCCCCAAGTAGTTTGAAGTTGCTTTGTTCAAAAGCTCAGGGCAACTTGATGGTTACGGTGCACCAAGTTCATTAAACAGACCTTTAGAGAGATAGGAAGAGGCCAGCCTGACCACGGTGTCTCTCTCAACATAGCAAGAAGTGTGACATGAGATCTGTGCCTGACACGTAGGTCAAACGTCTCATGCAGGATCCAAGCACTTCCTTAATGAAATTTTTCAATAACATCTTTAGTATCAGGAACAGGCTCCAGGAAAATCCTGATGCAGCTGAAGTCAATGGTAAAAGTCCTACTGACTTCCATGGAGCAGCAGCGTTACCCATAAGGCATATCCAGACTGATTTCCACAGAGTGGACTTCATGTTCAGGCCTAAATTGATTCATCTGTAATTCTCTTTGAAGGGGTCTAAGAAATTACTGAGGTGTGCAGCACGAGCAAGTTAAGTATTCTGCTCATAAGCCATCTGTACCATAGCACTTTCTCCTTTCCTTTACTCAAGAATTAATACCTGTTGGAACATAGTGTTGTGCTAATGCAGAGGATTCTACTACTCAAGGGGCAGAGTAGAAAGCTTTAGTAGTAAGGTCTCTAGCAACCTTACTCTACAAGGAAAATAAAGATCTAGAGGCACCTGGCAGAACTGAAGCTCCAAGACTGCCTGCCATATATCCAAGTGAGTACATACACAGTGCTTTCATAAGGATGTGGGTATAAGTACCTTATTGTAGGAAATTAAAATTAGATAATGTGAACCCAGATAAACTTTTCCAGAGGTAAAAACTTGCCAGATAATAAGCAACATCATCAGGCTTTTAGTACTGTCCTTGACTTCACCAACCCTAGATGCTCAGGACCACAGCTGACACTATGGACAACACCCTCCCCTTCTGGAATAAGCACTGGCATCAGAAATATCCAGCCAGCTCTTCTGGTCCAAACGACTCGCATGCAGTCAAGATTTACTGAAGAAACAGACAACATTTACCAGTGACTGCTTTCCTTCAGTGTACCTGCCTCTGACTACCAGGACAGAACTTATCAACCTACCTGTTCCCAACCTACAGCAATTCTTGCAGTGCAAGGGCTGCAACCTACAAACTCCAGACACAAACACTAACATAAATACAGAGAATGGCCTTTCTGGGAAAAGAAAAAAAAAAAAAAAAGGCATTAAAGCAAATATTGTTTTAGAAGAAAAACTGAAGGACTCATTATTTCTTCTAAGGGCTTTATTCAGAAGAAAAGCAGCACACTGTAAATTGTGTGAACTCACCTGTTGGGAAAAAAAGTGTCTGCTATCCCTGCCAAGAACAGAATATGCTGTTCCTCATTTGAAAGGGGTTGGATATATTAAGATCAGCAAAAACCTCCTAATATGAAGGGAGGTCGAGTAGGCACTAAAACTTGCTCAACAGTAAGGACAAACTATGTCTGGGAAGACAAATCTTGACCCCATTAAAGCCAGTGAAAGCTCTGCCACAAGCATCTAGAGGGTGAGGACAGAAATCACATCTAGCAAGTATGGGAAATCCCATAAATCACAGTAACTCCTCTGCTCTATTAATGCTTTCTATTCCAGCCTGAATACCTAAGGCTCAACAAGTGTAGAACACTGTAGCTCCACAGGCTTCGATTTATACTGGTGAAGAATCTCAGGTGCCAACTTTAGTGTGCGCCCTTCCAGCTTTTAAAACACTCTCAGAAGCTAAGACTATTTCTAATGTCACAGCAACTATTTAGCAAGAGCCTACACTGCTTAAATACCTAGTCATTTTCCTGTGCTGCCTCTTCAAACTGCAGCAGGCACTCAAAAGCCTAGTTAATAATTAATAGACAACAAATCAGCATCTTCAGTATGATAACCAAGTCTCCTTTTACCCTGCAGTCTCCCACAGTCTATCAGAAAGACACCACAGGCACATCAGCCACACTTGCATCTCATTATTTTATGCTGCTTCTCTTCAGTGGAACAAGAAACTGGCAAGACCGTTTCTTTCTGAGGTAAATATTAATTATCAACCCGTCTGCTCTCACTGGAGAGCTGTGCAAAGCCTGGGCCCAATCTTGATGGGTACAGCTTTCAATTCTTAGTTAAAGTAATTGAGCTATTTCTCTTAAATCAGTGGCTTACACAAGCAGAACTCCCAACTCATTCAGTCAGGTGGGTGGGAGCAGAAATCATCTCAGGACTTGGTGGATTTGGCCCAATCTGAACTGAAGACACCACAGTAGATTTAGAGGATTAAGCCACATCATTATGAATGATGTCACCAGGAAATCCCTGAAAGAAATTAATTCTGCCTTACAGCTCTGACAGCTTGTATGCTCTGCTTGCGCCTTTATCACCTCCACTCAAGCACCAGCAATGGTGCCACGCTCCATCTAGCTAATGTAGAGTCATGCAATGTATGCAGCACATTTATCATTTCCTCAGCATGTGAAGCAAGCTCTTTAGGGATGGAAAAACTTTAAGCAAAAGCACACTCCACACACTCAAGTCACCCACATGCACCCAACAATGCGGTGAAGCGCAAGCTCTCTCTAGGAGAGGCATTTTGCTCTTTCCTCTCACAACTTCAGCAGCAATTGTTGCACACAAAGAACTTTCCCATTGGTATCGCAATTCCACAAAGGGGAGTTTCAGGTCCCTCTGATCATTCCAAAAGCTTGTGTGCGTTACTGGTGGCAACACCACTGCGAAAAGCACAGGCGGTATATTCTCCCAACTATTTTTATGACGCACCTCTCCAGATCTGTAGATTCTGATAATTGCCACAAGTATAACTGTAATTTAAAAACAGGGATTCCTTGGCGCTTCTGATAACCGTTTTGGGTAACCTTCTCGAGAACAGGTACAAGCACCATCAAGAAACGTTCCCTTCACGACCTCCGACCGAGGAAGCGCGGTCAAAGTGGCAAAGGGAAGGAGAACAAAGCCTCCCAAAAGCAGCAGGAAAGGGTGCCTGGGTCGCGCAGTGCTGTCGGAAAAACGCGGCGGGCACAGCACCGGCAGGCACACCGCGCCGCCCGCCTGGAACGTGGCTTCCCACGGTACCCGTTCCCTCGTACCCCGCTCCCCCGGTACCGCGCACCCCGGCCGCTTTCAGAAAACTTTGCCCCACCTGCCCTACCTCACCCGCGGCGACGCGGCCCCCCCGGCGGCTCCCCCGCTGGGGACAAGGCGTCCTGCGCCCCGTGGAGACCCGCGCAGCGAGGGATGCCCGGCCCCGCCGCGGAGGCTGCCGGCAAAGCCGGGGCCACTCCCGATGCCGCTCCCGGTCCCCGCAGGGGCGCAGCCCGCGGCCGGCGCCACGCGAAGTTCCTGCATGCCGAGCCTCCGCTCTCCGGAGAGGCGGCAGGAGCGGCCGCCAGCCCCGCAGCCTCGGCCCCTCACCTGCCCCGGCGGCGGCCGCACACGCCCAGAGGAGCAGGAGGAGACCCATCGGCCCGGCGCGGGCGGCGGCGCCCGCCTCTCCCGTCTCTCCAGAGATGGGGATCAGCCCGTCTCGCGATGGGGAGGAGAGGGCGGCTCACCCCGCGGCGGAAGGGAGGTCACCCAGGCCTGGAGTCTCCTCCACCGCCGTTCACT
>JAOEHY010006711.1:0-13876 GCA_025447955.1 Psilopsiagon aurifrons | reverse complement strand
AGCCCCTCTCCAGGTTTCCTGCAGCCCCTTCAGGCACTGGAGCTGCTCTGAGGTCTCCCTTCAGGAGCCTTCTCTTCCCCAGGCTGCCCCAGCCCAGCTCCCAGCCTGGCTCCATGGCAGAGCTGTTCCAGCCCTGCAGCAGCTCCATGGCCTCCTCTGGACTCTCTCCAACAGCTCCACGTCCCTCTGAAGCTGCTGCCCCAGCGCTGGACCAGGACTGCAGGGGGGGTCTCCCCTTCACAGAGCAGGGGGGCAGCATCCCCTCCCCGAGCTGCTGCTCACCCTCTGGGGGTGCAGCCCAGCACACGGGGGGGTTCTGGGCTCAAGTGCACACTGAAGCCGGGTCATGGGGAGCTTCTCATCCTGCACCCTGGTTTACCTTTCACATCTGCTCAGAGCTGAGCAATCCCAAGACTCAGTTCAGGCTTCAGCTTTCCTTCCCAAAGGCTCCCCATGAGTCAGGAATGCCGTGCCGGCACTGGGGCACTCGGAAGCAGCAGCATCTCCTGCCCAGGCTGCAGGCTGACTGTATTAACAACTGTCCCAATGTTTTACTCAACTACATCAATCATGAGCTCGCCGAGAAGAAAATTCTGCTTCTGACAGGCAGCAGGGATCAAAGGAAAATGGTAATATGCAGTAGTGATTTGACAGCCAGCTTTAAACAGGGAGCAGAGTGCATGGATCATCACTAATTCTTCATCAAGACAAGAAACAAACTCACCAGGGGTGATCCCTCCAGCCCAGCAGCTATTTCCAGTAGGGCCCTGCTTTGGAGAGATGGTGACACATCACTTGGAGAGCCCAGGAGAGGCAGTCCCTGGCACGTTCTACAGGTGTTAGACCCATGGTCCATATTTAATCCACAAACATGTGGCTGGATTCGAAGCAAGCTGTCACTTGTCAGGCTCAGAGATGCCTGCTGGCACGCTTCTCCACAAAGCTGAACACTCAGACTATCTTGCAAGCCTCCGTGCCAGCAGAGTCCCAGGCAGGCAAACAACAGAGCTACCTCGGGAGCAAACTGCTAAAGCGCCAGTCTCACCTCTCCTGGGCTGGGAAGCCCTGAATAGAAACACATCTGATCTCCATGGGAAGACACCCACAGCGGGTTCTCCGGCGGTAATTAACTTCACCCTCGAAAGATTCACGATCTGAACTGACTCTTCAAATGCAGCAGCAGATGCTGAGGCAGCAGCAACATCTGCCCCTGCTCCTGCTGCAGAGCCATGTTCTAGCAGCACAGAAAGCAGCCTTCCACTGGGAAAGCACAATGATTCATTGAGGAACCTTTGGCTCGCCCCTAGAGAAGACCCATAACTTCGGTTAACACCCACCTGGGACAGGCGAGGGGCGTCAGATTGATGACTGCCCTTTTCATTCACTTCCACAGCAGGATGTCACAGACAACAGCAGAGCAGGCTTTCTGGACAGAAAACAGATGCTGAAGTCAAGCAAACCCTTGATGTGGCATGCAAGAGCCACGGCTAATGGCCAAGACAGATGAAAGACGCAGCTAAGAGGCTCTCTACATCTGAGCCAGTCAACAGAGAAATAGGCTATTTCAGAGCATGATTCATCAAACTGATTTTAAATGTCTAACTTGGGATGAGACGAATTACACTTGGGAAGAGCTATTTCTTACCACTGACTACAGGGAGTCTAGACAAGCACCTCAGGTGTAGCTGTGCACCGGCAGCCTCACACACAGGATGAATCAACACCCCCCCCTCCAACAGCCTTTCACCCCCTGGACCATTGCAGAAACCATTACAGTGCTTCAAACATGACAGCTCTGGGGGACCCCAGTGCAACCCCACTGTTACCCTGCACAAGGCCACTGCACCCAGCACCTCATGCTGAACCCAAAGAGGCTCTCTGGAACAGCTCCTGGATTGTGCTCAACACCTCCTGCCCTAAGGACATGCTCAGTCAGAGGTGGCTTCACCCTGAGGGAGACCATGTCCACCTCAGGAGCAGCTCCTAAAAACCCCAGGCTTTAGGAGAACACATCTTCCTCATGAGCTTCCTTTCTAAGGCTGCCAGATCTGCCAGAGAGACCCTACAGAAGCCAATGGCCTGTGGAGTATCTGTGTGCAATGGACAGAACCCATGGGATGGTTTGGCCTGGGAAAGACCTTAAAGCTCCTCCAGTTCCAACCCCTGCCACAGACAGGGACACCTTCCATAGAGCAGGGTGCTCCCAGCCCCATCCAACCTGGCCTTGAACACTGCAGGGATGGGGCAGCCACAGCTTCTCTGGGCACCCTGTGCCAGCACTCAGCACCCGCACAGGGAAGAGCTTCTGCCCAAGAGCTCATCTCCATCTCCCCTCTGCCAGGTTAAAGCCATTCCTCTTGGCCTATCCCTACAGACCCTTGTCCAAAGCCCCTCTGCAGGTTTCCTGGAGCCCCTTTAGGCTGGAGCTGCTCTGAGGTGCTAGGGATGACTGAAGGCACTCAGCAGCTAAAGCCAAGCTCGCTGTGCAGGGATTTTGGACGAGGAGGCGACAGAAGCTGCCGGGGCTCACTCATCCTGAAAGCACATGTAATGGATGCAGGAAGTGGAGGAGCACCTGGTGGATGAGCTGAGATGTTTCTGTTTGTCCTGTGCCTCCTGTGTCAACAGGCAGGAAATGTCATGGTGCTAAGGAGAGCTCTGCCTTGCTGGAGGAAACCTGGAGGGAATAACCTTGGCTATTATTCAGGCTCAGCTCAGCAGCCATTCCTAAGAATGCTTTTGAAATTCCTGGTGCTTTCAAACATACTGTTGAGCAGGGCATGATTTAGAGACGAATTTCACTCTGCTGTAGAATTCTGATGTAGGCAAAGCACAGGAAGTGGAAAAAGACCTTCAGAGCGAGTTCAGGAGCATAAATCTACCCCCTCAAACACACCTTCAGAGCACTCCAATGTTACCTTGACTGATTTCACATTTCCCAAAAAACCCAACATCCTAAGTACTGCAGTGCTGGAAGAGACTGCAGCGTGCAAAGGACAAACTGAACCACAGGCTTAGTTAAAATAGATGAAGAAATACACACAGACAGGTCTTACAGGTCTATCGCTATGAGAAAAATCCCAGCCTTTCTTCAAAGGAAGAAGTTCACTAAAAGCAAGTGGCAGTGAACAGAGGCACTATGAACAACCTGCTGGAAACCACAGAACCATGGAATGGGCTGGGTTGGAAAGGACCTTAAAGCTCCTCCAGCTCCAATCCCCTGCCACAGGCAGAGACACCTCCCACTAGAGCAGGTTACTCCAAGCCCCTGTGTCCAACCTGGCCTTGAGCACTGCCAGGGATGGGGCAGCCCCAGCTTCCCTGGGCACTCTGTGCCAGCGCCTCAGCACCCTCACAGGGAAGAGCTTCTGCCTTATCTCCAACCTGAACTTCCCCTGTTTCAGTTTGAACCCGTTACCCCCTGTTCTATCACTCCAGTCATAGAATCATAGAATAGTTTGGGTTGGAAAGGAACTTAAGATCATCCAGTTCCAACCCCCCTGCCATGGGCAGAGACACCTCCCCCCACTAAATCATATCACCCAAGGCTCTGTCCAACCTGGCCTTGAACACCACCAGAGATGGAGCATTCACAACTTCCCTGGGGAACCCATTCCAGTGCCTCACCACCCTTACATTGAAGAATTTCTTCCTCATATCCAATCTAAACCTCCCCTGTTTAAGTTTAAACCCATTACTCCTTGTCCTATCACTACAGTCCCTTATGAAGAGGCCCCTGGTGAAGAGTCCCTCTACAGCATCCTCATAGCCCTCCTCAGGCACTGGAAGCTGCTCTGAGGTCTCCACGCAGCCTTCTCTTCTCCAGGCTGAACAGCCCCAAGGCTCTCCACCTGTTTCCATACGGGAGGTACTCCAGCCCCTCATCATCCTCGTGGCCTCCTCTGGACTTGCTCCAGCAACCCCATGTCCCAAATAAGCCTAAATAAGGCTGAGACCAAAGGACCATTCCTGTGCTGGTCAGTCTCAAGCACACGCGTTTTCTCTGTTCTTGGATCCAGCTACGGAACTGATGCGCTTGAGCCATGGACAACCAATGGCTCCATGAACTCTACTGGGAACCTTCTGATACCCACTGCACACCTGGGCTCAGGACACAGACACAGATACCAGGAACCTGAGGAGATGAAGGCAGGAGACATGGAACTTCTGCTACAGAGTGAGAAGCCCACGATGGTCTCTCATTCTTCTGACTTGTCAACAAGGTTTCCTCTCCTGCAGTGACAAGCTGATAAGAATTCTCAACGTATCATCACAGATGCCAAGTACAAATGCTATCGTTTTCAGGGGAACATGCAATAATCCAACCTCACACTCGTACCTATATACGACTTTCAAATGGCATTTCATCCACACACTAAAGAACCTCATTTTGGTGTATTTCAGACAGACTCCAGGCAATGGCACTGCTGAATAAGCAAACGTAACATTGTTGACTTCAGAAACGCTTATCACGTCCTCTGAACAAAGGAGAGAAGAAATCCCATTAAAAAGAGGTGAGTGGAGAAGAATGAAAAACCCAGAACGCTGCAGAAAATTTACCTACAGGGTTTCAAGCAATTTAAAGCTTCAGAGCAGATACTCAAAGGCAGCAGAGCTGAGTCCTGTGCAGGAAACAGGCACAACAGGACAGACCCAAACCTGGCCAATACCATGAGCACAAAGTCAATGTCTTACATGGTTTTTTCCCAACATCTCACTTTCTCACCAGTCTGGTGCTACCTGTACAGTGAGCATCTCTGGAGAAAGCTGGTACTGAGGAAAGCTGAGATTTAAGGCAAGCTTGGAAGCTTGCTGTTCCCTGCCAGAGGAATCCATGCCAAAGAGAAATGGAAGTATGACCCAGTTTCAGAGCTGTGCTATCCCAAGCAAGCAGAACCCCTTCACCAGTGAACCTAAATGAAAGTGAAGCTGGAGGCAAGTGGACCGAAATGGCTCAGGCCAGTTTTGTCCTTCCTATGTGCAGCAGAGAAACCAGGATCCTCATACTGTTCCACCTGACATCACCTCTAAATCCTCCCTTTGTGCCATGAATTTTGTTTCTCCGAATTCTTATGTGGAGGATTTCTTGTCAATGACCACTTGATTTCCAGAAGGGCTATTTGGCCTTGGCAGCACATTTTTAGTAGCTCCAACAATCCAGAAACCAGGCTGTTGACCTGCAACACATTAAGATCCCAGTGGAAAAATTCTGTCCTAACCTCAAGTAAAGAAATTTAGCACAGCAGAAAGCAGGACTTATGACAGACAGCAGTCCCAGGAGGCTGGATAATTCTCATACCAGGCTCTAGCAGCCAGACGCATCTTGGCTTCTTCCCATCTCTTTCAAAATGACCTTCCCAGACAACAAAACAAGAAGGAACAGAAGGAGAATTTCTTGACCCCGGTGTGAAGGAAAAGCTTCAGGAGTGATTCCGCATCCCTCATAGCCCTGAAGTGCAGCACTAATAAACTCATTCACAGCAATACAGCTAGAAAGGGACAAGCAGGATCAAGAGCTTCTTGTTAACTTTTGCTGCTCACGATCACAAAACCACTCAAGTTTAAGGCCGAAGAGCCGGTGGAGCCTGATCCAACCAACCACCGAGGAGCCGCCAGCAGCAGCACAGCTCTTGGTGGCCAGTGCTGCATTCAAACACAACTCTGGAGGATAACCCCTGATGCCAGGACAACGCTCATGCAATTGGGGTGTGCACTCTCCCTGCTCCTGCAGGGAAGGGGCTGAGGCTGCTTGTCCCAGGTGGGCTTGCTGCTCTGAGCCCCAGGCACAGCAGCATTCCCCAAAGCAGGCACGCTTGTCCCGCCAGACGACACAAAGGGGCTGAACGTGCAGCCTCATCTGTGGCAAAAATTAAATTTTAAACAGTCAGAACATTTTAGGCCAGACCAATTTTTGCAGCCATAGCTTGGGATTACTAAAAATAGAGTTTATAATGCCAAGTGGTGCAGCTTTAATAATCATAGAGAGACTACTTGTTCCGTGTGTCCTCAGGGAATCTCCATCTCTTCTTCTTCATGCTAAAGTAGATTTTGACAATTCTTCCCATTGCATTATCCTCTTGAGATCTCACCCAACCTTCTTAAACCTTGACTGATACCAGATCGAAACAGCACTCCAGAAAGCCATGAAAGTCTCTAACAAACTGCTTCCCCTTTCTCTCCAGTGTCCTAATGTATCTCAAGGACTCATGGGATCCGATGGCCATTTTTTGCAGACACTCAGAGCCTCAACATCGGTCACATCCCTGGTGCAAGGGGCTGTCCCGGTGCACACACATATCTAGCAGGCTTCTCATCACCTCCTTTCATCAGGAAGGTCCTCAGAGCTGGAACCCTTGCATTCCCACCCAGGCTTCTGGTTTCTTATTTTCATTCTATGGTGCTGTGGTGGCACAACTCAAAACCACCACAGAACTGCAGCCAGCTCTGAACAGAAGAGGCTGCCTACGAGATGCCCCATTGCTGGCAGTGTTCGAGGCCACGCTGGACACAGGGGCTCGGAGCAAGCTGCTCTCCTGGAAGGTGTCCCTGCCCGTGGCAGGGGGTTGGAAGTGGAGGAGCTTTAAGGTCCCTTCCAACTCAAACCGAACCGGTCTGATTCTAAATAACACTTCCCCCCAAAAATCACACCCTTCCTGTACTCTAGGTCTCTTCAAACCACCACGTGACCGGCAAGTGACATTCGGGGTGTCAGGACCCAGCTCAGTGCTAGTTACCAAGATCCAGCCTCTGGCACAATCCCAGAGGAGCCCAGCTCAGCCCCTGGAGCTGCTGGTGCTGGTTTCCAATGGAACCCGGCTCTCCAGCCCCCTCCTCAGCAGTCAGGAGGCTTCAGTCCCAGGATAGCCCTGGAACAACCATGCAAACTGCAGCCCAAGTTGTGCCACCCTGAGGAAACGCCAAAGGACAGTCACCATCACCTGTGACTTACGTGGGCTGTTATCAGCATTTAACAAGGAACTAAACATGCAAAAGGAGAGGAAGCGGAGATCCTCACAGCTCAAGATGTGCATTTGATGTTCCTAAACTCGGTAAAGTTTATTTGATTTACAAAAATAAAGAGGAGTATAAATTCTGTGTTCTCTTTATCTGAAATCACTTAACCAAAGTGATGCAAGATCCACCTGGACACTGCCCAAGATTGTAATCAAAGCCCTATTTATTTGGAACAGAGACCAAACGGGGTTAGGGAAGAGCGGGAGGATGATCTGAGGTATAAAAACATTAAGTGCGGGAAAGATGCAAAGAACAGGGCACAGCAATGGGGATGTAAGCACACACAAAACAGGCATATAGAGGTGAGTGGATTTTATAAAAGAAACAACCAAAGAGAGCATCTGAACAAGAGAACACATAATCTGAAGAGTAACACATTTAGAAACCAGCCAGATGAGATCCTCTTTTACATCAGGCATAATTATAGCTATCTTATGACACGACCAGCATCAGGAGCACAGCAGGGAGCAGAAAGAGGTCAGATCTTTAAACAGAAAACACAGGGTAGTGAGACAGGGGCACAGGTTGCCAGAGAGGTGGCAGATGCCCCATCCCTGAAGATATTAAAGGCTAGGCTGGGCAGGGCCCTGAGCAACCTGGCCGAGTTGAAGATGTTCCTGCTCATTGCATGGGGGTTGGCCTGGGTCACCTTTAAAGGTCCCTTCAACCCAAACCATTCCATGAAAACAAGAGCAGCCAGAGACACACGAGGCAAGATACAACTGAGTCTACTGCTCTGCAGCCCGTGCGGAGCCAGAGTTTGGAAGCCCATGTCCTACAAACCCCATCACCCCCCATGCACAGCTCCCTGTGCACCCACAGCATCTCCCCTGCCCAAGACGACCTGCTCCATACACAGCCCCAGCACCTCTTCCTACTGCAGTATTCCCAGACACCCTGTAACTCTTGTTCTACCAGAACATGAAGTTCACACCATGGTCATCCTGAAGCCGCACAGTCTCTGTGGCAGGACCACCAGGCTCCATGGCCCTTGGCTGGCTGCATTCCCTCCCTCAGCTGCCATGTCTCAAGCAACTTCTTGAAACCCCAATTTCAACAAATTGAGTTGAAAATGTTCAAGTGGCCAAAAGCGAGCATGGAACAAACCAGAGAAGAGAAACGCTCAGATACTGCTTGTGTCCACGAGAGGACAGTCAAACAGCGGTACCATGGAGCTTCCCACAGCAGGCAGGACCTAGACGAGGACCACTGGGCTCCCTGGAGGACCAGTTCTTCTCTGGGGCAGTCCTCTACTGTACCCTTCCCAGGAACCCCAGTGTGAGCTCATTACCTAAATAACCATTACCACACAGAGACAGAACCTTGCTTAGACCTAGGAGAGAAATTACCCAAGCCTACGGTGGATAAGCATTACTTGTATGCCCCACTGACATGAAAGGGGACAGGGTCATTGCCTGTCACCAGGTCACCACAAGCTTGGCCACTCAGTTGTACATGTCATAAACAACAAACCCAGCTTCTTCCCAATGATGTTTTTCATGTCTCTGAGATATCTGAGTTTGATTCAGTTCATTCCCTCTTGCCTATCATGAGCAATCCTTTTCCTTTTGCTCTTCCATGACTCATTTTTCAAAGTGCCCAACAAGAAGAAGAAATAATTCATCCATGTCTCAAGAACCTCTCAGCATTCCCGAAACATCTTTCCACTTCCAAACACTGACTGCGCAGAACCAACAGCACAGAAGCACAGTTTCTCCATTCCCACAACAGCCAACCATCTCGGTCACTCCATTAAGATTCCTTGGGCTCAGTTCCCACATGAGATGCTGTTCAAGTCACTTCAGGACACATGCCCAAGGCTGCCACTTTTGGTAAAGCCATGGCATGGGAACACACCACAGCAATGGGGCCAGCTCTGCAAAGCTCTCTGCCATCACTTCCCTCCAGCACACCCTGAGAGGTAACAGCTCCTGTTCTCCAAAGGCCTAGTACGATCCACACTTGTGCCCAATAACTTCCAAGGAACTTGGGGCTGCAGAGAACTGGAGCAGCATCCATCCATTCCCATAGTCCAGCTCTCAGCAAGCTCACCATGCATTTCAGTCCCCAAAGAGTTGAAGAGTTCCTCAGATGGGAAACATGAACACTCAGCAACCAAGGGCTACAAGAGAACAGAGAGTGAAGCACCACAGCTCAGAGGGCAATGGGCCCTCGATGACTGTAGCAATAGGACAAGGGGTGATGAGTTCAAACTGAAAGAGGGGAAGTTCAGGTTAGATCTAAGGCAGAAGTTCTTCCCTGTGAGGGTGCTGAGGCGTTGGCACAGGGTGCCCAGAGAAGCTGTGGCTGCCCCATCCCTGGCAGTATTCAAGGCCAGGTTGGACACAGGCGCTTGGAGCAAACTGCTCCAGTAGAAGGCGTCACTGCCTGTGGCAGGGAGTTGGAAGTGGATGAGCTTTAAGGTCCTTTCCAGCCCAAACCATTCTATGATTCTATGACTCCCAGCTTTGCTGCTGCAGAGAACGCTCTGGAGTCAGCACTCACAGGACAGCGTGGCTGAGATGAGGAGACCATGGAGATAATGAGCATCAGGAGATGCTCTGCAGCATCAGGTGGATAGTGCTCCCAACACTCAGTGAAGCCTGGTCCCCTTCTTAGTGATCACTACAATAAGGCCAGCAGGAAGGACTCATGCTCATGACCGAGCCACATGACTTGCTAGGGAAAAGAAAAGCAGTCTCCTTTCTCCAAAGGAGGACCTGGTCCCAGCATCCCAGCCATGCCACAGCAGGCTGTGGGGTCTAAGGACACAGCAGAGGTTGATTACACCAGCCACAAACACTGATTTCAGAAGGCAGAGAGAAGAAGCCTGGAGCCTGGAAGGTTCTAGAGCAGCCTCCCCACCACCACAGCAGGAGGGGAGTATCAGTGGTTTTATAGGCTGAGTGTGACCAGTTTACAGATGATGGTAAAGCTATGCAGGGCCAAGGACTCAACTCTTACCACAAGACTCTCTCCAGCCCTGCTCTTCCAACACTGGGAACAGAAGTAACACAGGAGGAGCAGGCTGGTGAGGAGGCAGCTGCTTGTCACCCCTTTGCTCCAGATCACCATGGGCACAGAGAGTCTGATGAAGTTTAAAGCGCTGCCTTAACCTTCCAAGTTATCAATGGCTCCATATCCAACCACCCCCATCCAACCACCGGAACAGACGCCTTCCTGCGGGACCCCACAACCACATCCCACAGTGTGTGAGCTGCTGGATAAAGAAATCCAGAGGAAACGAGGGGGCCAGTCATCAAAGAGAAACTGCAAATCCCTTCCACCAACAAAAGTTGCATCCTCTGTGCAATAACAATTTTACTTGCAAGTAAAATAATCCCCTCCATCTGAACAACCTCCAGCATAGCCGAGAACTGCTACAATAATAATTCAACAAAACCATAACCACAGCCAAAGAAATTCAGTTTGTCTTTTATTTCACAGAGGGTTGGCTTCAATACTGCAGCACAGAATG
This sequence comes from Psilopsiagon aurifrons, assembly GCA_025447955.1. Classification (NCBI taxonomy): domain Eukaryota; kingdom Metazoa; phylum Chordata; class Aves; order Psittaciformes; family Psittacidae; genus Psilopsiagon; species Psilopsiagon aurifrons. Next base: position 3,384 of record JAOEHY010006711.1, on the reverse strand, counting down.
TCAATAAGAAGCCACATTGGAGAGGAAAACCTCCTGTCGGATGCACATGGTAACAGTTGCTCTAGCATAACTCCTCCTAATCACAAAGTGCAAAGAAATAAGACTCCAAAACCAGCACGCTCAAAGTGTTCCTAATTTCTCCCTGGTTTCCAGGCTGGAGATTCAGCCCTCATCATGCCCTGCTTATGAACCATTTCTAACTGTGACCTTGTGATTCCAGTGCTGGTGACTACTGGTTCTCCCTTTGCTTGGGGCGCTCACATCTCATTTCTTTTCTCATTATCAGTAACAAGCAGATCAAGGACAGACTCTCCTCTGCTTGAATTCTTCAGCTATCTCACAAACGAAATACCAATATTGATTATTGCCTGTTGTCATCCAACAGCCACCAGGACAGTGACAGTACCCAGTAAAGAGAGACACCCTTAACTTTTCCTGTGCTCTTGAAAGCAAACCAATTCCTACAGGAAAGCCCCAAGGAAACACATCCCACAACACAAGGTTCAGCGCATCTCCCACTTCACCAAGGCCAGTACACAAACATTGCTTAACACCAGTGTTCAGCAGAAGGTCCATTGCTGTCAACAAGTAACATCACCTCCGAAGATGACCCTCAGTGATCGCTCAAGGATCCCCAGCTTTCTCTCAACACACCACAACAATAAGCAGCATTTGCGTTGTAACACAGTCGCACTTGAACCAGGACCACACTCAAACCCTTGTATGGCTCATACACACAGTACAGAGCTCGTGCTGCTCCAGCTCAAACTCTTCTCCATCTTGTCTGCAATTCCCAAGAAAAAAGCCGCCAGATGTTTTGCCATTCTCTGCTGACAGTAACTGCTCAGAGCCCCAGCCCTCTGAGACGGGTGAGTGCAGCCCCAGCCCTCTGAGATCAGTGAATGCAGCGCCAGCCATCTGAAATCAGCGTGAGTGCAGCCCCAGCCATCTGAAATCAGTGAGCTGCACTGCACTGGAGCGAGGGCTGCCAAGTCCCTCACTAACACAACTGAAGATGAGACACGGGTCTCATCACAGCTTCCACACCAGCCGTTCCCTGTCCCAGCCTGTGCCCACCCAGCGCTGCCCTCTCTGTGGGGGGCCCTTTCCACGGCACACTCTAGCCTGTGGACACTCAGACCTGCATCTCCGGACAGGTTTCTCCCTCAGCATCACACTCTCAGAGCTCCTCTTTGCAGGGCTCTAGCCCTGGCACATCTCCCCACAGGCAGCTCCTCTCACAAGCCAACAGCCTCCAGCAGTTCTTTGACAACACTCCCCAAATTATCTCCTACCCTTCCCTAAGCAGCTCTGCTGCTCATACCCACCACACTTCAACACTTCCTCCACTGCCACCCTCTCCTTCCAGGACCCTCCACCCCAAGCATGCAGATTCCCAGGCAGCTCAGGCAGACCCCACAGAGCTGGAACACCCTTTGCAGAACCCTCAGCTGAAGTCCCCATGCTGACAAAACAACTGCCCACAGCCAAAACACACTCCCCCAGCACCTCTCACTGCTGCTGCTCATCTGTGGGCATTCCCGTTAGCTCAGAGCAGGGGTCCAGCGCCAGCTCAGTCAGGGACCTTCACTTGCACCAGCTTCTATTTCGAACAAGCCGGGTGGGAGCAAGTTCTTGCCATCAGCTGAGATCACCCTGTTTCCAAAGGAGTCACGACTCCACCAAACATGACAAAGCACCAGCACATCAGCTCCACTCAGGCTGGTTTCCATTCATCCCCGTCATTGTGCCTGTCTACAGCACAAGGGCACCCTACCCAGGAACTGCCATATCCCCATCTCCACAGAAATTAATCAGCATCTCCAAGCAGTAAATAGCTGAGCACTGCCCATCTGCATGGCCTGGAGAGATCTCGCTCAAGGGATTCTCTTTTAACTCCTGCCAAGCCTTCTCAGCCACACATAAGGAAGCTGCTGAGAGCACCTCCAGCCCTGAGGAGCTGTTGCCCATTTTGATCCACATTTCCTCCCCACAGAGCTTCCCACCACTTGCTTTCTCTCTGGAGAGCACAAGAAGAAGATATGCAAACAAGTGCAGGTGAATACATGAACCGAGGATTCTGTTGCAATGACTAAGGACTGGCATCAGGACCACATGCTTACTCCAAGAGTGTGAGGAGACACAGCAGGGTGTGATGGAAAACAGTGGGTGACAACGAGAGCTGGGAAAAGCACTTCTGACCAAAGCTGCACCCATCTGTTGATTCCTTGAGCCTCCTGGACACCCCACAACTGCTCAACACATAGCTCCACACATCAAACACCTCCAACTGCTCCAGGAAGAAAACCTTGCCATCAGCCAAGCCACAGCACTTCATGTCTCCCTCCTCCTCCGCTCAGGGGACACTACCACATCAGGAGGACAACAGCAGGTCTGTGAGGCTGCCACCTCCAAGGGGAGCTTTTTGGCATCCACAGTGCAGGACTTGGAGCTCCAAGGTGCTTCTGAAGCAGCAATTCAGAGCATGATACACCAAGACCGGTCTCCCACTCCCAAGCTCAGATCCACATTCCAGCTAATACAACCAGTCAGATCAGCAGCTGCTCCAGCTTGCATTGTACCAGGCATCAGCGAAAAGCAGACGCAGGAAGATGAAAAGAAGATCCTTCAACTTTCTGTGAAAAACTATGGAATTAGCCCGCGTGCAGAGCAAGCTTTTCTCATCCCTGCCTGCTGGAAGCTGACTTACAACCTACCGCAGGGTTTACATGGCTTTCAGGAAGCCTGCCCAACATAATGGACAATGCCATTATCCCTCTAAGCCTCTCATCTCCCCATGCCCTGGCTCCTAGCGCGCGTGCTTGGGAGGTTTGTTGAGGAAGTGCTCCCTTGCCCACCTTCCCCCTCAGCCCACCCCCAGCAAGCGCTGGGCTTGCAACCGGGAGCCTTGCTGGTGGCCCAGGCACGGCGCGAGGCAGGAGCAGCTCGCAGGGAACACCATCAGCCACGGGCAGGAGAGGGTTCAGAGAGGAGCCCGCTTCTCCTGGGGGGGTCCCAGCAGAGTGCAGCCACCACAACCACACGTCAGGGGGCAGGAATGACACCCCAGGGCCTGGCTGCAGGACCAGAGCCCCCGGGCCACAGTGAGGAGGCACCTGTGGGTCCTGACCAGCACCCCATAGCCCGAGCAGCACCCCAGGGCCTTACTGATGGACCCGCACCAAGGGCTGGCCTATGGCCGGTCGCCCTGTGCCCCTTCCGTCTGACCAAGGGACCCGGGACTGGCGCTGCGCAGGGACGCCCCAGCGGGGCCGGGTCCCGCAGCCCCGGACAGGACAAGCGCTGCCGGTGCCCAGCCCGCGCCTGCAGCGGGATCACCGGGCAGGAGCCCGGCGCTACCGGGTGCCAGCCCCGCCCTCCCCC
>JAOEHY010006710.1:0-13096 GCA_025447955.1 Psilopsiagon aurifrons | reverse complement strand
CCCCCCCCCCGGCGTGAGGAGAAGAGATTGCTTGTGAGCAGGCTAAGAGATTATCCTAGGTTTTACATATGGTTCAGAGCAGTTCACTTAAATTAATGGAATTCCATAGTATAGTTGCTGACTGAAGCAAAGGCAGAGAGGGGGAGGAGGAGGTTTGAGAAATCGTCACTATTTGTCTAAAGATTCAAAGTATGAGACAGGTGAAGACTGACTTACAAGACAGGTTGGAGACTTCTAGTTCTACTTTCTTTTGCTGAAACTAGAATTTATAGTGTGGAGGATGATCTTTACGTTTCCATCCCTCCCTTTTGCTTATTACAGGACTGCAGTGAACTTTTCAGGTATTTTGGGGACTTCTGTGTTGAAGTGACCCAGGAGTGTCTGGCATTCATGAGTTACCGGAAGATGGAATCTGTGTTCAGTGTAGGAGTAAATGGAATGATCTGTTGCTTGTTAGATCTTTATTGATTGAAAATGTGATATTTAATGCATATTAAAATTATGTAATTGTTTAAAAAAAATCAGTGGGATAAGCTGTATTGTTGGTGAAAATTGCTGCTGATTTTTTTACTTTTAAAACCAGACTTACTTACAAACTTGGGTTTGCTTTCAAGTCCAGGTCCATACAGAAGGAAGCTTCTGAAATGAAAAGGATTTCCATTATACTTAAAATTTTCAATATATGCACATGTGAAAGTCGGTTTTTTTTTTTAGTGTTGTTTTGTGGTTTGGTTTTTGTTTGTCTTAAAAGACAGTTTTTCTTTAGTAATTGCTTTTAAAAGATTTGCTTTTCTTATTATCTAATTTTTAGCAAATGCAGAGTGAAGCCCATTCTTTCTTTTGGAAAAATCTTCTGGAAAATTACGTGGATGTTTTATATTGAATGTCAGTGAAACTAGGTGAGTCTCTGAATATTTCTGTTATTCTGAGCAACTAATGAGTTTATTGTGTGTGACAAAATCCTGTTTATAACTTACAATGCTAAGAGAAACTGTGGCATTTACCCTAAAATTATTATATAAAAAAATTACATTGTTCAGAAAGGTTAAAAAAAAAAGCCAAAGATTAAGCAATATATTCCTGGCTTTACTCCTAAGGTAAAAAGCTGTGGATATGCCCAATATATTTTTATCTAGTATTTTTGCAATGCAGTTCATCCGTAGCGTAAGTTGCTTGATTAAGTGCCTTTAGTGTTCCTGTGTTCCTGTAGTTGTTCTTTGAGATGACATTCAGAACCAGGCTAATTTCGGTCTTACAGTAGGGTAATAATCCTGTGTTGTCAGTCTGATTTTTTTTTCCTCAATTCACATCATTGCTTAGTGCTGGATTTGGAAATCAGTTTGAATGATTGAATCAAACACATGCTCATCTTCAGCCATTTTAAATTCTGTTTGAGTTAGCACAAGTTAAATCGCAGTGATAGTACTTACATGTCTGTCTCAGTCTATACCATCTCAATTTCCAAATGAAAAAAAAGGCCTGACAGCTCTGTTTTGAAAGTTCAGAGATGTCAGAATCTTTGGTTTTCTCTTTTTGTGTTTAATAGCACAGGTAACAGGAGGAAATAAATAAATAAGAGAAAAATCTGAAAGAAGAAAGGGGGAAAATGAAGTAAAATACTTAAAGGGGAGAAAAAATGCCATAAAAATGGAGTGAAGAAAGAAAGGAGAATTGAAGCCAAAGTATTCTGTTTTATAAGATGACACCTGCTTTGGTTAGTGTGGTTTGCACAGGTGCTGGAACTACATTCCTTTCCCAGAAAAGTAGTTTCTAAGTTCTGCTACAGGTGCAAAGTGATCTTTTGCCTCTATTGGTAACATACAAGCCTAAATCAATTATGAAATCCCTGGAAGATTTTGAATGGCCTGTGTGATGGTGATGTTTGCTTCTGGAGACCAGATGAAATCAAATCCAAAATTAACCTTCTTGAGCAGCTAGCAATGGAGTGTCAGCACCAGCTGCTTTGATCTACTGATCCATTTCTACTGTTAAAGATTACTTGCTAATGGAAACAGGGCCAAAATTGCTCACTCTGGTTATAGGTCAGTATACTAGGGTGATGAACATCTGTGATAGGTATCTATCCTACAAATCCAGTTACAGGTTTCAGTGCAAATATTTACAACTTTCAAAGTGCCACACGTGTGCTGTGCAACTTTTGTTAGTAAAGGCTGTCAAGGAAACAACAAATACTGCAAGTGACAGTGAATCAAATGACTAAATCGCAACTGCCTTTTGAAATTTTTATTTCATCTGTTATTCTTTCGTGCGTATATTCTTTAATCATTAAAACAGTTTTCAGATTTCCTGAATTTCGTGATTTTTATATATAATTCTAAATTTTTTACACTTCCCACCCCAAGTGTTTTGCTTGAGCTCCTCATCTGTGCTGAAAAAATAGCCAAGTCCAGTGTTTTATTGCAGTCATTAAGTAGGAACAAGACAAAAAATGGCAAAGAGATGGTCTTCACAAGTGTTTGATAGCTTTTGAAATATTGATAGCTTTTGAAATCCCATTCCTCTGATCCAGTGTTAAATAGGCTACTAGCAAGATCCTAGGTTATTGAAGCTATGGTCACAGAGTTCTGAGCAGAATAGAATTGCCATTGAAAATAAACCCTGATTTATAGCTTTATTTTTTGGTAACTGATATATTGCTTGAAAATTGGACTAGCTAGAATGATTTTATAAATACTTTTTTATGTTACTTTTCAGGACTTACATGCTAGATGATTGAGTCAGGTTGCATTAATAAAGTGGGAAAAGAACCGATAAGAGGTGTTTCATTTGCTTTTGGTTTAAGTTGTTAACTGTAAAATACATCTAGTGCAACTTGATTTTTAACTATAACCTACTTGCTAATTGTGGTGGCAGTCCTAGCCAGTACTAATTTTAGCATCTTCAGGATTGACCTGGAAGAGAAGGGTCTAAATGTTTGCAGATAAAATATGGTGATACTAATCTGGGCGATGATGAGAACTTGAGAGTGCAGAGAAGGCTTTGAGGGGCAAGAAGTAAATATACTAATACATGTGTTATGATAGATAGAAGTAATGCAGTCTGATCCTTCTGCGAAAGAAAAACTTGGAAGTGGTGAAAATGAAAAAGAAAAAAGCTGAGAAAAGGAGTTTAAAGTCATGCAAAGGTAGTGAGTATTGCTTGATACGATTTTGTGGTATTTTAAGTGGCAAAAAGGACTAAGAGTTCTCACATAAATAGCCTGGAGGATTCCTTTGAAACTTTTTAAAGTTCATATGTAAGTGTCAGGGCAGAATCTGAATTCCCCAAAATGCAAAAAGGAGCTGAATTTGTGACTTTTTTCTCCTCTATAACCTAATCTTGAAAATTCTTGTCTTGCACATGGTAGCAGCAAATCTTAAGAAAGCTTTGCTTAAGTACTTAAGTTGTTCTTCCTTTTTTATTTCCATATAAATAAGGATATATATGCAGACTGATAGCAGTATGTTAAGAGTTGACTTTAAATGCTTTTCTTTTTTTCTATTACTGCATTGCTATTTCTGCTCCGTTCATGTAGTGCTATCCTCTTTGGAATAATGCACCATCCTTCCTGTCTGAGCAAGTCCATTTATTGACTAAATGTTGGCTGATGTTCCATTTCCTTTTGATTCTTGCTTATAGTAGGGTGGTGAAAGGATACCAAACACCTCTCCCCAAAGTGGTTACAAAGTATTTTGCAAATAGTTTCCAGGGACAAGAAAAGTGAACCTTTTCTGCCTTGTTTTTGTCCGTTCTTTAGTCAAGACAACACTAAAGGTATTTCTGTACCAATTGCAAAAACTTCTTCGTTTTGGGTTTTTTTTTTTTCTTCCTCTCTCCTGTTAAGGCACTTCTTGCCTGTGTAGTATGCAGGATGTGTCCTGTGTCTTAGGTTTTGCCATCACTGTAATCCCAGTTGAGTCTGGATTGTCATATTGAAAGTTATGACAAGAGAGTAACTGCAGTGTTTGTTGTTTTTTGGGGTTTTTTTAATGAAATTAAGGAGTAGTGTGATGCAGGGGTTTGGAATTCTGTAACTACAGTACTGAGATTTAATGTATACGCTTGCTATTTCTGTAACAGGTGGTTGTACTCGGGGAAAACCTGAAGGGTCCACTGTCAGACACAAGGATTTTAGAAAAGTAAGTCTTGTCTTCTGTTAAATCTTGTTGATCATATGAACATAACAATAAGCATGCTCATACAGAACTGTGTTTTGCTACATCTTTTTAGAATACACTGAAGTCAGTAACCCCTAGCATTTCCTTATTCTGTTTTGTTCTGGTTTTCTACTGCTTCATTCTTTTTTCTTTTGTTATCACTTTCTGGCCTCCGGGATGATGTGCAGGATGGGGGAGGCTGGGAGGAGGAGCTGCTTGTTCTGTAATTTTTGGCTTGTACTGTGCTTCACTGTTGGAGCTTAAAATGTTCCTACTCTCTCATCTCAGGGAAATGTGAGTGTGAAGTCTTACTTCTTTCTTTTTGAAGACACTTTCCAGTGAAGTGCAGTGCCTACTCCATTCTTCAGGCAGTCAAACAGTCCACTCTTCACAAAAGCTTTACAGAATAATCTAGCTGTGCATGAGTCACTGGCAAATGTGAGCATCAGAAGCACTTCCCCAGCTGCACAATCAAGGATTGTGCAATATACTTTGAAAAAAAAAAAGCCTATCACTGAATATTTGTAAAGTGTTTTATTTACATGTTTGCATTTCTACATGAGGGATAATTGAGTTTCAGGTTAAGTACTTGCTTTCTGAAACACCTGTCACTTATTCTTGGGTGTTGCTGTTAGTAACTCTACTAATTTTTTTTATATATGTCCATTTGGTACACTTGTACAGTTCGAAGAGTTACAAAAAGCTTCTGTGGGTATAAATAATTCTTCCATTAAAATTTCTTAGTTACGTATTATTCATTTAGGTGAATACCTTTGTATAAGTATCTGTACTGAGAATCATCTTAAAACAGTCACAGTTCTTGCTCATTAACATTTTATTTGATAGATAGGTTAATAACTACTTAGTCGCATGTCAGGTATTTATGCTCCTGTGCTTTATATTTTGCTTGTATTTCCCATTGACTTTAAGGCTGAATTCTGGTTTTGCTTTCGTATCTGGAAGCTGATCCATAAATCTGAATCAGTGTATATAAACAAAGCTCATTCTGTCCAGAAATTTTCATTGCAGCAATGCATGGGAGAGAGTACAGCTGTTTCATTTAAATATGAAGCAGACTTCTCAAGTAGTACCTATGATGCTTGTTTCTTTGAGCACAAATGTGAATCTTGTTTTTCCTGATTTTGTTCCCTGGTTGTAATTTAACACATGGTGTAGGTCAGCATGAAATGGCATTGTTGCCAAAAGATGTCTAACCTGGTGATTCACTGCTTCCCCTTCCCCTGTGCCAGCACAGCTTTTGAGCAGCCATATGGTGAAACAAATGTAGTTGATTTAGCTGAATGAGAGAGTATTTCAGTTAGTTTTAGGCTGGACCAGTTTTAGGCTGTGTTGAGTATGTGATCACACATACTAATGCTAGCAGAAAAGAGGGGATTTATGGGTGTGGAAATAGTAGGTCAGAGGCTAACAGTATGAAAACTTTTGGCTCGGCTAAGGAGTTTAGTAAAAGTGTTTGCAAATATAAATAACAGTTAGGGCGTGGAATGCCTAGTATCTGTAGCCATCTAGTTATCTGCATGGTCTATATATGTATTGGTGTTGCTATCTTATGTGGCAATTCTTCATCTGCAGACTGAGTCAGAGAAAGTACCTAGTCTGTTTCTCCCACATTCTAGGTGAATATCCTGTCCAAGAGATAGGAGTAAGTCTGTCTCCTGTTAGAAACGAAACAAAATGGAAAAACAAAAAGCAGACGAACCCAAACCAACTAAACAAAATCCCCTTTGCGTTAATTTCACTGAGTTGTCCGTCATGTCTTGCTGCTTTCCCTTTGACCCCTTCCTCCCCTTTCTAATGCATGCATAACTGACAAGCAGTAAGATGTTTCTGAGGGTGCTAGATAATGCTGTCTTAAAGGAATAAGTTGTTTATATGAAATAGTTGGGTGTCCTTAGGAAGTAAGGTGACATAAAGGAAACAAAATTGATTAAAGACTTATAGCTATATATCCTTAAAATTTCTCCTAAATAGACTGAAAAGGCATTTGGTGCAGAGAGAACTTGCATAACTTAACTTCTTATGGACCTTCTCGGCCATCTGTTGATTTCTTGTATTTCTGAAGATTTTAGAAGGCAATAGTGAGATCAGAAGAAGAAATTATGACTGTTTTTCCAGATTAGTCAGTGCTCTTTATGTACAAGGTGTTCATTTGGATATAAAAGTTAATAAATCTTCACTGGGTAAATTTTTCTGGCCTAGAAAGAATTTTGGAAAGGTTAATTTGTGTGAGTTTCAAAAACTGCTCTTTGGTTACCTTCCGCAACTTGCAAGACACATTTGCATTCTTAAAGTCTGGCTCTTAAGGTGTTCACCTGACATGTAGGTTCATGTTTTCTGCAAGATTAATTGTAGTGGATAGCTGAGTTTTGTTGCAGTAATAATAAAGGCAGTAATAATAAATGTAAAGCCTCATTTTCTAAATGTAAACATGAGTTTATACCAGCACCAAGCAGAAATTTTATATGGAATGGAAGAAAAATGGACTTGGTGTTGTCTTGTTTTGGATGTGTAATAATTACATCTGTTTAATTTGATAATTAGTTTTCTCCAGGGCATTATTTGAGAATTAGTGTACTTTCTGTATCTAGACCTTCTTCCCTCTTATTACTGGAGGGGGAGGAAAAACAATGTTTAACTCTTTGATCTGTCTCATTTCTTGGTAAATTTTCCTATATATATTTTTCAGTGTAGGAATAAAGTGTTCAGTAAAGTTTTCCTCTTTGGTGAGATTTATCAGCGTTCTTGGTATTGTTTGTGCTCTGAGGAAAATGTGACAAACCATTTTAGACAAGTTGTTTAAGCTAACATTTATCTGAGAAAGCATTTAACATTGTTAATGCTCTGTTTTATAAATACACACATTGTTAATTGGATGACAGTTAGATAGGCAGACTTCAGAGTGGTGTTGCCTCTAGGATAGATATCTTGATACCTTATTTTGAAGTTTTTTTCATAAATTTCAGTTAATACTGAGAAATCATCAAGTGAAGAACATTTTATTTGCTTGGGTTTTGTCTGGTAACTTGATTCTCTAGAAAATTGTATGTATGCAACATAATTTTTTGGGATTATCAGTAATATTCATCTTTTGAGCGTGTGTATGTGGTATTTTTTTCCCCTTTTGGGCTTCTCAAAACCCAACCTTGTTAAGCACAGTTTAAGGAGGCAGTAGGTGTGTTTTTCAACCACGCTTGATTGTGAACTGAATTGTATTTTAAATGTGCACATACAATGTATACTCTTATATGTAAGCCGTGGTTCCCTGGTACAGATCCAGCAGTGCCAGATGTAGCTAAGAGGTTCCTGCTCCTTTTTGTTGGAGAGGTGCTGTTCCTCAGCTGCGCCAATTTTCAGAGGTCCGCAAAGCCACACTTTCTAATAGGAGCAAGACAATAAAGAATGTACTTAAAAGTGTGTGATGTGTGGGTTCTTTTAGACACATCATTTCATGAATCTGCTTGTGTGTGGCCAGAGCTGAAGGAGTGCCACCTCCAGTGAAGAGCCAAGGAAGAGTGGCAAGAAGCAGGGTGAAGCCTTATAAAAATGGGCGCAAGTGGAACTGTAACATGTAGCCACAGTCTTTGTCTTGCACAGGCTGGTTGCACAGGATTTACAAGCATTATTTCTGCCACATTTACGGCTTTGTTCTTGAAGGAAGGGGATCTCCAATAAGGAACTGAATACAAAGGATAGAGAAAATACTTTGAGTACACACCGAGCAATAACAATTGTTTCTGATGGCCCGGACATTAAATGCTGTCTTTCAAGTATATCTTACAAACTTGGTTAGGTTTGTACTATTTTTTATTATCCTTTATGATTTTCTGAGTTAGAGAATGTGTTCGCTGATGAACTATGAAAATCAGTGCTATAATCACTCAGTTTTCATCTTTGTTAATTATTTGAAGGGGGCATGTAAACAACACATCAGGTGTCTCCAGATGTAGTTAATTTCGATCCTAGGAGCCAAAAATAACACAGGCAGCCCAGAAAGGGGTGAAGGGGAAAAAAAGCCCAGTAGGTGCTTCAGCACCCCACATCCAAGGACCAGTTGTTAATGTCAGGCTCAGGTAAGAGCCCAGATTGCCAGCAAGTTCCTGGTGAGGAGTCAAGTCTGAAGACAAGCTAAGAAGTCAAATCAGCAAGTCGAAGGCCCCATGAGTGGGGTATATGGGCCAGTCTCCAGTATAGCCTGGACTAAGAATCTGAGTCTTCTTGCAACTTTCCTGCACATATCTTCATTGCTGTCGACTAGAGAACTGCAGTATACTGGGGAGAAAGCTGTGTGCTCATCTCTGGGGTGAGGGTAGAGATGCAGGCTCCAGAGAAAAGTGGAAGGGTGGCAGCAGAGCAGCTGGGCAAGCAGAGATCAGCCCAAATGATCTGGAACAGAGGAGTGATGGGCAGGGGTATTTTATCTAACTATGAGCTAGAGATGGAAATTACACATTGCCATCAGTCCCAAGTTACAGAACAAAGTTCTGTCCTGATGGCAGGAGAGTCTAATGCATGAAGAATGCAGGAGAGAATTGCATTTTCCTCTAATCCTCATTATCCATATTTCTGTGGAGATACTATTTACGTTGACTTAGCCAGATTTGTCAGAGCAGCTTGCAGAGGTCCATTACCTTTGCAGGGAGTAGACAAGCGTGTGACAGACCAATTCTAAGAACTTAACCTCTTCTTACCTCTGTGGTTTCTACATTGTCTCCCACTTATAGTGATCTATCTATAGGCTTTTCCGACTGCTGCTGTTTGTTTCAACTATGTACAAGTAGATCTGTGAGCAAATTGTATGCGCTCTTTGTGTATTATAACTTGACTAAATCTGTGATACCTCTGATCTCTAACCACAGGCCTCCTAACAGGCAGTTTATCTCTCCTGTAGACTGCTTGGACTTGTGCTCTTCCCCAGAAGTCACTCAGGAACAAACTTAAGACTGGATGAGTTGTTCTGATAATGGCAACCCACATCAGTTATCTGTCCTGCTGCACTTTCTTCTCCACATTGCACATTGTCCTTGTCTACTCTCTGCAGAAGTAATGGACCTGTGCAAGCTGCTGTGCCAGTGTAGGCTATTCTGTCCACTTACATATTTTCCTAGTAAAAGGCCATCTGGGATCAAGTGCATGCCTGTGCTAGAAGCAGCCCTCTCCTGCTCTCTTTTCCTGTGAAGCAGGTAAAGATGTATGCCTGCTGTACAGCATGTTTATCTACAAAAGAAAAGACATTGCTGGGATGTGTCAGCTTTTCTGCACGAGCGCAAACCAACATTACAGTTAATTTGTTGGTGTGGTAGAGAAAAGGTGGCAATATATGACTGCTTCTGAAATAAGCTTTTCAGCTGCAAAGTCTGGATAGCATTTCTTGAAATTCCTTTCAGCCCAATCTTCAGGTATTTTTGTTTGTTATGCCTTTTTTTTTGATTCTAAGGTAGAAAATGGGAGACATATGTCACTTTTAAAAACATAGTATTTTAGCAGCTAGCCTTTGATTAGTGAGAAGAGATCAATCGGTCATTACCCTAATTTGCTTTCCGTAAGTGTATACACCATTGCAATCAAAGGAGCAAGTATGTTGAAACGTTAGCTTGTTACATTAAGCCAATCTCTGTCTGATTAGAGGGCAGGTTGTGGTTCTGTTGTCTAAAGAACTCTTGCTCTCAACGGAAGTTTATGGTTACTAAAGTGGAACTAAATCAAAGTAAATTCTTCTCCTTCTCCCTTTTACCCTTCCTCAAAAGAAGTAAAAATTTAAAGAGAAAAATGGTTGGACTGGAGGTAGAACCTCTGAAGCAAAGAGCAAAATGGAAAGCATGAATGATAGTGATGCACTATTCTGGGCTTAAGGTAATGGATGGACCTCTGCTTGCCCATTATGGTGTAATGTCTTAGTAGAGTATAACCCCAGAAGTTCATAATCCACATTATCAGAAGCAAGTATTTCTTTGCAACTGGAAAGGAGTATCAAGGTGGTTTATAATTATCCTCAGAATCTGTATAAATAGAGCTTTTAGTGTTGTGCTTCTGTTGAGAGTCAGATTCTGGCTCAGCTATTTGCTCACAGTGTGATTTTTTTGACTCCTTGGCTTGCTTACTGTAGTATGTAACTAGTGCTGGAGCTCTGCTAAGGCATCAGGTGCTGTTGAAGGGCAGATGGGTGTGCTCTGATTTTGATTCTTTAAACAAGATCTTCTCTAAAGCTAATCCTCAGTGATTATAATAACTAGTTTGCTCCATTGGCAAAATAGGATTATAGGGTAGAGATCAGGTTGTATTAAAGAAGTTAATCTGTTTCTGTATGAAGAAACTAGTGCTGGAAAACTGTATTGTATTTTTTTTTTTCCTGTGATCTTTCCTGGGTGGCATTTTTTGTCTTGCTAATACGTGTCACCTCACACTGATTCTGTATGAGGGGTGTAATCTGTAAAATAATGAAAGTATTACTTAGAAAATCAAGACATTTATATAAAAATATTTTTTACAATATAAGGGCAATATTGATTATTCCTCAAAAGTATTTAGCAATGTTCACATTAAGGTGAAGGGCTGGAAGCGTAAGGGTTTCAGTCACTGACTATATACAAAATTAAGTACAGGCACCCTGACTATTGGCCATCCGTTTTTTCAGTCCTTTCTTGACAGAACATCTGTCATGAGCAAGACTGCAGTGTAATTCCACTGTTCAATCTTTGAATTTGTTTCTAAGAAATAATGTTGCCAAAATGCATACCAGCACTGGCGATAACATTCGACAGAAATTACTAAGTTCTGTCAGTCTAAAACATAGAATGCTTTATCAGACTGTGTGAACTTTTCACTATTACCTCAGGTTGGATTGTGGCTTTTTACCCTATGACTTATTCACAACCTTGTGTCTTTGGCAGAGCAGTAACTTGGCACCAGTAACTTCCTGCCTCTCCGTGAGTGAAAAGTCAGCCTAGTGCAGAATTTGCAGTGTTACTAGATTTTGTGATTTTGCTACAGATTGAGCAATGTTATGTGTTAAGAGTTTGTATATCCATGGCAGCAGCTTAGTTGTTTTATTGGGAACCTCAGATTGCTTAAAGATAGTAAGTTTCTAGCCACCTGAGTTGCAGAGAAGTTTCAGAACATGCACAGAGTATGTACAAAATATAGAGTATTTAGAGAGAAATACACGCAATTGTTTGTATTTAAATAAACCTCATGGATTGTGGAGGCAGACCAGTGACCTTTGAACACTTGTGGCTGACAATACTGGCTTGCAGGCGTCTTAACCTTTCTGCTGGCTTTCACAGGCATGCCTTTTCTACTGAGTTAGAGATCTATGTGGTTTTGGTTACAAAAGCTTTTCCACTGTGATAGCTTTCTTTTGGGTCTGGTTTAAGCTTGCTTGTATTCATTTATGACCCAAACATACTCCTTTTCTCCATCTGAAAATTCCTTTTGGAAATGATCATTAAAACCCTCTGGGGGTTTTTTATTCTGTTTTAGACATTATGAAATATGTACTTAAGTACAAATCTGTACTTAAGTCCTGTGTTGTTTGTCTTAAGTGTTTGTGTGCTTTTTAAAGAACACTCCTCTACATACTGCAGAGATGAGGTCTTAAATTTTCCTCGGTAGAACTCTGTTAGGAGCTGGGTGAGAGTTGGCAGAGTTGTTGGACTGCAAGCACTTTAAAAACACAGGTTTCATGTTGCACTCTCTGTAACCTAGTCTTCCATGGAACTCTTTGTCGCTAGTAATGTTTGCACTCGTCAAACGGAGCAAAACAGAATAGGAGAGGAGGCTGTAAGCACCTAAAAAAGTAGGTCAATGGGCCAGGAGGTTATTTGGCCAGACAAGAACGAGTGGCTTCATTGAATCATGCTGTAATTGTTTTTCTCCTGTTGGCAGATTGTTCTGCTGTGCTTTAACTTTTTATGTTAATATTTACGTCTATTTTAACCATTTAGGAGCCTCTGTTAGGTGCAGGGAGAGGAGAAAAATAACTTTTCTTATCAATTTCTAATTCTGGTGCTTTCTGTAAAATCCATTAATGAATTCAAGAGTAGAATAGGCTTTATATTTTAGACCCCAGCTTCACTTTTGTAGTTTAATGTTCTTTAAAATAATTTTTTTCAGAAGGGGTACAAGTACATTGTGCAGTGAATATATTTTATTTTAAGATCAGTAAGCAAGGCAGACAGATATGAGATAAAGATGAGAGAAAAAAATCATTTCATGAAACTTAAAAATGTGAAAAGAAACATGGTTCAAGGGAAGAAACTATAAATGAAATCTGATGATATAATGAAAGCATGTGATCACTTGCACTGAGATTTTAATGGAAGAGCTGCATTTGTGAAGTAAATTTGAAATACATTCTTGAAAGTGTTTCTGAAGTGGGTTTTGAAAGAAAGGGT
The DNA here is from genome assembly GCA_025447955.1 of Psilopsiagon aurifrons. Lineage (NCBI taxonomy): Eukaryota > Metazoa > Chordata > Aves > Psittaciformes > Psittacidae > Psilopsiagon > Psilopsiagon aurifrons. Next base: position 528 of record JAOEHY010006710.1, on the reverse strand, counting down.
TAATGGCTGTGTCTGAGGGAGTAGCAATAATGCAGCTGGGCAACTTTGCTATAGTTGCCAGCAGCAGCATTCTGCACATTTTGGAGTCCTGAGAGTGGCAATTCTGGAGTCTTGAAGAGAGAAGACATAAGTGAGAAAGCCAGGAGAGGCCGAAGTAAGAGTTTCAGCAGAAAAGGTGTTTAGTAATGGTATAAAGATATAGTTTGAAGGTAGCAAGTGCAGATGATGTGTAAATTCAAAAGATGATAACGGAGATAGGCATAAAGCAGTGGCTTAAAGCAGAGGTGAAATTGTGTCAGGAGAAGAGCTTTAAAGCAAGTTGAATTCGGATAGTGAAATGTTTGGGATATTTTTGATATGCAAAATACTCCATTTAGGAATGACTCCTGTTGGAACGATTGCTTCTCTTTAAGAACTTGCTGATTTTTAAAACTCTCCTTTTTTTGGGGGGGGGTGGGGTTGTTGGTTTTTTTTTGGTTGGGTTTTTTTTTTGTTTGTTTTGGTTTTGGTTTTTGGGGTTTTTTTTTT
>JAOEHY010006708.1:0-44265 GCA_025447955.1 Psilopsiagon aurifrons | reverse complement strand
GCAACCCATTCCAGTGCCTCACCACCCTTACATTAAAGAATTTCTTCCTCATATCCAATCTAAACTTCCCCTGTTTACGTCTGAACCTGTTACCCCTTGTCCTCTCACTACAGTCCCTAATGAAGAGTCCCTCTCCAGCATCCCTATAGGCCACCTTCAGGTACCGGAAGGCTGCTATGAGGTCTCCACGCAGCCTTCTCTTCTCCAGGCTGAACAGCCCCAATAGACTGCAGGAGGGTAAATGTGCAAATGGAAGCTGGGAGAAAAGTTTTCATGCTTATTAGAATGGCAGTGAAATGCTCTAAAAGATAATTTTTACAGCTTTCCTATCAACTGAAGTAGCAAATTGGTTAATTTTCAGAGTCTTTCATAATCTAGCTTTTTGAGAATAGTAAACTAGAACGATTGAAGTCATCATCTAACCAGCTCACTATCAGAGTAAGCTAAGGCCTAGTTATCAACCATGGTGAAAAATTCAGCTTCAGGAATTTGACATTTCCAGTGAACCGAAGTTATTAAAACACATTCACAAAGTACGACTGTAGTCTTTTGCTCTATAAATAAATGCTCTGATTTCCCCTCCACATATTATATCGCTGTAAGTGACATCATCTTTTCAGTGATTCCCAGTATCAGTGAGTTAAGACTTGCATATGTTGCCAATGAAGCTGTGCAGGCAAGCAGCTCTTTAGAAGGCAGCATACATCCGAGGATCCTGTTGCTGCTCCCTAAGCATCAAAGTTCAGGACACCACAGTTAACTGAATTCTTATCTGTAAAACATGCAGACATTAAAATAAGATAATTAATGACAAATAGAAAATACAGCCCACTTGTTACAATGTAGGTGGCTCAAGACCATCTTTTTGGCACTACACTGTAAAATTTAAAACTGCCAAGAATCTGTTATATAGTTACATTACAGAGTATCTCAGGTAACAGCAGTAGCTACATTGCTTGGAGGAAAACCAGATTAAAAATTAAGAGTTCAATCACATGCAGTACCAGAGATAGTGTCACAATTAGCTTTACAAAACAACATCATTCCGTCTGAGGCTTTTTCTTTGCTCTTCATGCTATTGGCCTGATAAGCCCTTGCCAACAAAGACATTACACTAATTACAATTAGTCCTACAAAGTATGGGACAACTGAAATGATTTATTGATTTTTCCTCACAAAATAAACCTTATTTTGAATTCCAAATATAGAGTTAGAAAAATAAAGCTGAAGTCCCAGATGACGTTTATTCCAGACATGTATGAATGTGAAGATATTTATAAAGACAATCATTTAAAACTTTAATCTTACAGTAGTTCTTTGAAAAAAAAAACAACAACAAAATGAAAGAGTGCAGAGTGTGTTTTATGCAATTAAATTCCTTTTCCCCCAAGCGGAGACATTTAAGGTATAAAGCCAAGTGCTGAGTTGTTTTCAAGAATCTTAGAAATAAAAGGATAGTCCAACAATAATTAAAAAAACCTCAAACAACTAAAAAATCCAGGCCAACAAATGAAAGTATGCACAATGTTTTCATGCAATATTAATGCAGCAATATGTTTGCATTTGATGTAAGCTAATATCTACATGTAATCTGAAAAGCAGAAAGAACATGTAGCTGTGTTAAATATCTTCATTGCATATCTAAGCATCGAAATATTAAAGGAATGCTTTTGCTTCAGCTCTTTGAGAACTCAGTCTAAGCATTTTTACAAGAACTTCCTTTGTACTCCATCCTGCAACATCATGAATACTCCTCAAAACATACTGAGATTTTGCTCATCCTGTGAATATCCCCAGTTTTGAATGTATTTCCATGAAGGATGTGCCTGAACTGAGAATCTGAGCAGAATACAGCACTTGATCCTTCATGGGGACCCTCCTCAGAAGTCTGTATCTTAAATTCCTTTGAAGCTAAAAAAAAAAAAACCCAACCAAACCTAGACTTACTAAAAAATGAATAGCTGATGCAGTCTGACATTCTCCCAGTCCTTTTTATATGCCCCATCTCCAGAGCTGCAACTCACTTGAGCACTTAGACGTAACCCTTCTGTAATACACACAATGAATACATACAAGTAAATAGGCTTTGGTGCAACACTCAGAAACCAGCAGGTTTGCTTCCTGATCTTTACAGTGCCTTTTGCCACTACACTAGCCATTTTGTCCTCAGTCTTGACAAAAGAAGGCGTAGAACTTATGGTCTGCAATTCAGCATTATCCGATTAGGTCCACTTCCTACGGCTTGTCAGTCTCGCTTATCAGACACAATGGAAAATATTCCCAGTAATAAGCCACAAGAAATCTGCCTTCATATCTGGTGTCAGGCTACATATAACATCTTTTCATTCTAAAGTTTTGCTTCATTCAACAAGCTGACTGCTGGCTGACTCACAGTCTAACCTAAAGTCTTTGGATCAGCAGGTAAATGCAGAAATTCTATTAGTTTTCAGACCTGAGGTTTACGCCTTTCATTTCAAATGAAATCAAAATCCTACATGTGAATAGGTAAAGCACAGAGTAAAGATCTTTTCTTAAAACCATCCATTACCTATTACATGAGTATGAGGAAGAAAGCAGTTTCTGCATCTTGTAGATACTGAATATCTTGCGCTCAATGACTCTGGCAAGGATGGTAAATAGCAGACATAAAAGAGATCCACTTTGAAGAAAAATTAAAACCATGACGAACATTGTATCAGGCGATGTGAAATCCTTCAAAGGTACAAGGCAGGAATATTCAGGTATGCTTGGTATTAACAAAACCTCTCCAAGCCTGTATAAATTGGTCTTCCCCAGCTAAATCCAAATTTAAAAGTCAGAGACAGACTTGTCTGTTTTAGAGGTTTGAAAATACATCATTTTCCAAAATAAAAAAAAAAAAAAGGAAAATAATTCACAAAGAGATTTCATTTCTTCTTTCCTTCTGGAAGTGTACATACTTTTAACATATAATTAGATTTCCTACCCACCTTTACACATAAACACAAGAGATTTATGAATGACTGATATCTGACTTCATTTTACCATTTGCTCTAAAGAGGTATTTTCACTGGGAGTTCTCAGAGCACTTGCATCCACATTTTGACACAGACTGAATCCCCATGTTAATAGCAGTGAGTGTAACTCACTTGTGGTGTGGTCAGGCAGAATTTTACTGAAGTCACTGGAATCACTTCTGCCAGATCTGAATTTCTTTGTGAGACTGACATATTGTTTGGTATAGAGGACGAAGTACCTTCTAAAGATAAGGCTTCCTAATATGGGGCCCACACTAAATCTATGGGAAGGACACATCTAGATTCTAACTTTGTGGCTCAGGCATTTCTTTATTATAGACGTGATTTCTGTGTATATACACAATTTTCCTTTTCCAAGCAGTGGATGATGATTGTCTTAGAGCATGAAAATCAGTTGTGATTACACTAATAGTGGTTTCATTTTTTTGTTGTTACATGTCTCATTCTGTGTATTCAATTAAGGAAATTGTTCTATGGTTTTGCTATTTATTCAGGAAAAAATACAGCTAAAAGCATGACTTTTTTCTTCTTTGAAAATCAGCTGTAATATTTGTCTTTAAACAGTAAAGACTGAGCTTGCTGGGCTCCCTCTTTCTCATATAAAAGCCTACTCACATCTTCCATTTGTGTTTATTTGTATTTAATCTGTATTTTCCTCTATCGATAGCTTTGATAGCTTCTTGTTCATTTTGCACTGATGATCACAAATGAGTTGGTATTCTTTATCATAGCTCTTAACTATTACAGTATTCATTCCTCACATATGGATTTCCCATGCATTTTGTCCAAGAGACATAGAACTGTAGCTGCTACACAAAACTGAGAGGAAACAGAAGTCTGCACAGTGTGAGATTTCACCTTACATGTGCAGTCATATGAAGAAACATTATGTCAGTTGGCTTAGAGTAAAAGCAAATGGAAGCAAATGGAAACTTCAAGATGTAATGTCCAGGCCCAGCTCTTATTTAAGTCAAAGAAGCCAATTAAATCACAGCTTACAAAGGGATACAAAAATAGTAACGATCATTCTGGTTTATCTCACAGAGGATGATAACAGAAATGCTGGTTTATCTTGCCCTTCTGAGAGCTGTGTGCATGATTTTGCGTAAGAACTTTTGACAAAGAAATAGTGCTCTGTACTGTCCAGTCAAAGGCTGACCTCAGTGGTGCTTTAAAAATTAACATTCTGTTGGGATATATTAAAATCAGAGACGCAGAAAGCTAGTATAAAATATAGCATTTTAGCTGGCACTATTGCTTATGTATTACCTTTCATCCCGAAAGGTTCTTGGTAGACTATATACACTGACAAATACAGCCACTTGAGGGGAAATGTGGAGGTGTTTAACAACATGGCAATGGATAATTTAGGATGAGGATGAAGAACTGTATATCAGGTGAACTCCGCAACAGCATGGGAGATGATTCTTCAATGCTGGCAAGGGAGGAATGCTGATATGGAGCAGCCTCCTTTCCTTCTTGAATTACCTTGGAAATCACTCATCTAAGTATTGACCAGATCTGACTACGTTTAACTTGTTTGATCTGATGAGATCAGGTTGTGTGGCTGGAAGTTTGTGATAAGAAGCCAGTAGAAAGAAAGTGCAGATCTCTGAAAAGCAAAGCAAGAAAACTCACAACCCTGAACAATTTGTATGGAAATTATTCATTATAAACAAGTAATTTCTTCTTGAACTGCTCATGTAATAGTTAATATCCATCTATCATTATGAAAACTACATGGATACACAGATTATTACCTTGTGAAACAATGCAGACATCTTACGTCTCCTCATAGGTTTACCACCATTGCTTGGGGCTTTGCTATTTTAATGTCATTAACCTTTATTTTTATGCTGTGCGGTGTTGTCCACCATTGTTCAGTATTCATTATTGCACACTTTGTCATGCACTACTTCTGCAGATGTATATAATGTACGCAGATGAAGCTAACCACTTTATTGATACCATAGATGTACATTGCACTTAGATCTATCACTGTTAATCCTTGTGCTTACAAGACAAAGCAAATGAGTTATCTCTTATATACTAGAGGATCGCTCTTTGTAAATGTTGAAATATTTTAGTGGCGACATTATGACTTTGTTTTCCTTCAATTTGTTCCTAAAAGGATGTAAGAAATAAAAACTTACTGGTAGGGGGAAGAAATATAAATTAAATTATTTTATGAAGAGCATTGCTAAAATGACTCAGACAATAAATTTTCACAATTGTTCAGGAACAAAAGCTTCTGTAAGTACCTGAAAACCACACCACAGGTGGAGGAAGAACAGAGAACATCTTCAAATGGGATCATTCAGGTTTGCCATTTACTTGTACAAGCAGAACCAGAAAGCTGCTCTTCAAATAGGGTGTCACTTCTCCTATGGGCCTTGAGTGATGCTTTGATCTTGTTTTACCTTTGTATTTTTATCTGGTTTCTTTAAGTGCATGCAAAGGGTCATCAACCATTTGAATGAGTTGCCCATTTCTAACTCAAAAAGTGCAATGCAGACTAGATACCCTCCATAACATTTAAACAGTTTGTAGAGGGCATAAGAAGCAGCTGGAGTGAAAGTGTTTCGTACAGAGCTGTGTTTGAAAAGATGTTAGATATTATCTCCCCTAGTCCTCAAATACCACAGTAAATGAACACGTAAGAAACCTTATTTCTCCCAGGAAGGATTTTTTAACTTACTTTCACAGACATTTCCTTGAAGAAAAGAGTCTGGAATGAAGGTATAGCACATACAAAATTATCTCCTCTTGATAACTTACTTCTAATACTGCATAAATTGTATGAAATGCAATTCTGTATTGCGTGAATGTGCAAAAATTAACCATAGGAAAAAATGCATTTTATACTGCAACACAGCACAGAAATATACATTGCCAACATGCTCATTTCTAACAGTTTAATACTGCAAGTAAACAAGCCCTCACAGCATTCGGCAAGGTACAAAAGAACAAATACTACCAACAAGCAGAAAAGCTAAGAGGTGGACAAAGCTAGCTCTATATAGCTCAGCTAAACCTATGCTGAGCTTATGTACCACCCTTACTCATGCTCAGCAGCCTTTTTAGTCACTGCCTGAATAGAGCTGTGAGGTAGGTGGTGTTATGGCTCCAGCTGTTTATCACCACCTAACAACTCAAGGTTATTGATCCCACAGTTCTGGCAGCACATGATGCAGGTCTCTAACCTGCTCCAAACACAATAACCGGACTAGACCAACTCATGTACATTGGAACCATAACAGCAGAGAGCTGACTTTGCACTGGCCAGTTAGGAAGCAGCTGTGTCTCAAAGCAGTGCAGCCAGGAATATGCACTTTGACCCTCCAGGAATGTGCATTCATGAGCCTTGATAGAGCAGCTTCCTAGAATTTTCTATTAACAGGAAACTGGGAAAAAGCATGAAGAGAGAAAAATATCTGATATTTTGATTATGGACAAGTAAATGGCTTCAAAAAGACTCATTAAAGACAATTACTGGAACTACATCTTTTTCAAGCCTGGGTTGAAGCATGCCTAATATACCCATACAAAGATCATTGTAATAGTAATTGCTTTGCCACTCTAGGAGTCCACTCCAGGAGACTGAGTAGCAGACATAGCTGTGATTAAATATAATCCAATCCACCTCTTTGTATCTTGTACCTGGCACTCTATTGATATTTACCTGAACAGTGGTTATAAAGCCCCGGAACTCAAATATTATACAATGCAACAGAGTATTACCAACTTCAGACAAGACCACTAGTAAAGCAGTCCTTCCTAAGTGAATATCGTTGAGGGCTTTTCCATACTTTGTGTTAAGTTCTTAACTTCATTCAAAAATGATCATGAAAAGAGTCAGGAAAGATATTTGACAGAGTGGTTAGGTGAAGGCTTACATTAGTATGGATTTTCATTTAGCAGCAGGAGGTAGATGAGTTGAATGCACTTTTTGGAAAATGCTTTATCCTTTTCTTTCCTCCTATTTGTAAAAAAAATGAAGTTTCAATCCAATTTTTTTTTTTCCAAAATGCCATAAAATTGAATTTTTAAAATTACTTGTGTTCTTTGTGATTGCTTTTGGGTTTTGGTCTGTAAATTAAGTAGGCATTCTGCTTTATTAACAGAAGCGCAGAGAAGCTATCTGGGATATCCAAACGTCTGCTGTTGCTCCCATTGAAACTGCCAGCAGTACTCTCATTGTCTTCAGAGTCATAGTATCAAGCCCAGAGGAAGCAGCAAGTTGACAGAAGATAAATCTAATTCTCAGTAAGCTGCATTAACAACTCATACTATTCTACAGGACAACAGGAAGACAATGTGCCTGGCAAACACAAATTACAGAAAGCAACAGCTAATTCGGCACATCCCACAAGGGGTATACAATTGGTCCAAGAAGTTCTTCAATATGTCCTTTAAAGGTAGGCAATGTGACAATGCAATTGTGATGGAAAAGCAATCAGAGCCCCATTTAAAAAGTAAAAATCCCTGTCCGTTTCTGCTCCTGAATCTCAAACAGACCTGATAAACCTGAAGACTCCCTGTTAGGAAAAACATATTCAACAAATTATCATAAATAACTAAGTGGGTTATATGCTTAGGTTTTGTATACAAAAAGAAATCTTAATGCAAACTTGAATGCATGGAGAACTTTTCAAAATGCAGTTTCAAACAAGATTAAACCCCAGTGAATCCTCTTTTACTGTGGCTTGCTGTGCTGACTGTCCTTTCACTGAACACAGGTTTGAAATATGGGGAAGCTGGTTTCTCAGACTGCCACCCTTCATTGGCTGAAATTCTCACAGAGGTTTGTTTTCTCACCCAACCCTGCACATTCCTCCCACGAACAAGTGCAATTCTGCTACAAAACAGACATCAAAATGACTATCATGCCACAGAATCCAGGCTCCTATGTCCAGGAAATAGACAAGAGCTAGATATTGTTCAACCACATCTCACAGAGTAGTGCAGAATTCCCACCAATAAATTGACCTGGTGTTCCTAATGGTTTTGTATTTCTTGTTCTCCATCTTTTCCAAAATGTTCTTTTCAATAAAGTTTGACTGAATCTTCAAAAATTTAAATGAACTGCTCTGGAAAGGGCAAGCAATCAACTTTGAAGCCAAAGGAAAATAACCATTTTTCATTACAGAATTTATATTTCACTCAGAAACAGTATCTGGATTTTAACCTATATGTCATCCACAAATGAGCTTGAGCCTTACCTGAAATAAACAATATCTTGCAAGAAAAAAAACCTACCATCAGCCTTTTCCCCAAGTTCTAACAGAAGACTAGAATAATTGGAAGGGAAACAGTGCAAGTATTGCAAATACTGCAAATATTTTTTGGTAGGAAGCAGGAATTATTTTATAACTTCCATGGGAGGAACTGTGAAACCCATTATCTTTTCCTGCAAAGAAAACTAAAAACCTTCTGAAAGTCTGTAATTGCTATACTTCAAAATATGCATTAGGCACAGAGATAAACTTTCCTAAGAAAATAGTAAGAAAAAATCCAATCAAAAGTTTCTAATCATGAAACAGTACAACATTGCACTTCTGGTTTCTTCTGGAATAAACATTAGTATCACAGTGATTAAAAGGATGAAAAACAGCAATTAATTAATTATTTGTAAGGTCGAAGGAATAAAATCCTCAAAAAAGCAGGTACATTCCCATGGGTTTTGCTGAGCCACTTTACACCTTCTGAGGCCTCTGCTAAGGAAAGGTCAGTTGAACTAATCCATGCTTATACCTTGGCATCTTCATTGAAACATGTCTCTCCACTGCGGAGTTATTACTTCCTGCCTATGACACTAAGTCTCAGAGACAGGCTAGGCTTGATCCTGAATGGAGGTGTGACTGATGCGTCTTTCATAAGCCAAAGATATCTATTCACTGTGTGTCTCAGGAGACTAATAGCCCAACTTCCTTTGGAGTATTTTCCGCTTCCATCTGGCTTTCAGAGCACTTCTTTTCCTGATACAGTAACTACAGAGCAGAAAAGAACCGTTAATAAAAATTCAACATCAGAAAATTAACTTTGTGGGACAAAACTTAAAGGAAAATCAAATGTATTTGCTTATGTTCAAAACCAGGGCTTAAATATTCACTACTAGTTGTGAATTCATCTTCTCTAACTGAAACCACAGCCTTCCTCATTGGGTCTCTCAAAGGCTTTTCCCACACAAAGCCATCTCTTCATAGACTGAGAATCCTAAAATCTCACAGTGAATGCCCAGCAGCAAACAAGCAAATGAAACAACACATCACAGGATAAAAGCAGCTGTAAAAAGCCCTTCATGTTAAAAATTTGTTGTCAAATGACAACTCCATTCTTTATTCCTGTATCTTGTAATACCCAGAAAACAACCCCTTCACATTTATCACTATTTACCAACATCACTCTCTCGGGTCACAGATCTTGGACCAGCTACAATTACCACCCACTCCATGTTCATGGAATCCATCTCTTTCTCATACCGTCTGTTCTTTGTCCTGGATTAATTATGATATGTAAGCCTACCTGCTCTGAACGCTGCTCCTACTACAGGGTCCATCAGAACTACAACTTCGAGGCTGTGCATGTTGTCTCTGAACCCCCAGTGGTTACTGGAGCAGAAAGGCAAGTTTTAGGATTAGTACTGCTTCTTATGCTGTTATCACTCCTTATTCAGCATTGGAGGAGAGATTCTGTCTGATTTCTTACCACTACTATCCTTTAAAGCTATATTTGGTGCAAACAAATCTAGTTGATACTGGCCTCTGTTGGATAACACAGGGTCATGTTTTGAAATTGGACCTTGAAAGGACTCTTAAGATTTCCCTCTGAAAATTAGGCTTTGATTGGTCTATTTGGGAGTAAGCCTGGTTATCAGTGCTAACATATGCATTTAGACTCTTAAAGAAGCCTGACAGGTGCCAGACATAGAAATTATCATTTTCCTCTGTGAGCCTGGCTCCATTACACATATGTTCAGATCCCATTTTTGTTAGCCAAAGTCCTGTTTAAAAAATCATTTTACAGGTTTTAAGAAGCCTGTAATGATTTATTCTGAATTTTTCCCTTTTATTTCTGTCAGATGTTAATAGAACAGCAAAGAAAAATGTTCCTCTGGTTTAAAGAACACATTTTTCTCTCTATCTGCTTCTGCTTACGTGAGAGGGGGAAAAGGCTCTGATAATCTACAGTACAAGCAGGAGAGCTGACAAGGGAAAACTTATCTTTTAAAATGTTTTCCTGTTTTACTTCAAGTGAAACAGGCAGTTAATATGCTAGAGGCTGTTTTCTGTGCAGCCTGGAACACTAAGTAGAAGCAGCATGCTAAATAACATGTATAGAGCCTGCATCATAACACAACAGCTTAGTTACTGTAGGAAAATCTGTGACAACCTGAGCTGGATGGACAGGAATAAAGGCTTAATCAGCTTTTTAGTAAAAAGTTAAATACCAGTGAGGATTTCTCTTACTATCTGTCCAATATTAAGAACACTAAATAATTTGAAAAATGACAGTGAGGGTAATATATGCAGCAAACCACACAAGACTTTACCCTTGCAAACAAAGTTCAGGAGTATTTTTGTTCACAGGAAAAGCATCTCAGTTTGAATTTGTATGATAAGTAAATATTCCCACTTCTCTGCTGGTTTGGAAGAGAGGTTAATAGAGGTGAAACATTCAACCACCATCTCTAACATACACATTTTTTTGTGCAAGAAATCGCTATTCCTGCTTCATGATTTTATCAGCTTGGATGTAAGATCTGCAAAATGGAGAAAGGTTTACAAAAGGTAAAAATGACTTCTAGAGCAAAATAGAATTATATATTTATGTTTCTGGTCTGAAAGTAAGCTAGGGCAGTCATTTCATTGAATAAACAAAGATGAAGTCACCACCCCTCTGCTGTGGTCAAAATTGGGATTTGCAGATCTTGTCCACTGAGACTTGCGTCTTCAGACTTATCCAGGCTGGTAAGATTCAGTCCAAAAAGTAGTAACATTTAAGTGGATTCTATTTCTGTTCTGCTTAAATTAACTGTCTGAAAGATTCATTACTTACGTTGTTCAAGGCTTTGAACAAATCTGAATTAACTTCAGTGGTTCATTTTCTTAGGAGAGAGTTAGTTTGTACACAAGTGCAATCTGAGTTTTACCAGTGATTTAGGCTAGCATGATATGCACAGGACAAAAAAATATCCTGAGGTAATTGAATGTGTTAGAACCTGATTCTCTTAATTCACATTAAACCCAAATGTATAGAGTATTGTAGTTTGAAAATTTTTTGATGTTAATAGCACATGTGATAAAATATGGGTCTAATCAAAATTACTCAGCATCACACATTAAACCCTGCAGTACCCAATTACTCACTGCTGTTTCTGGTGAGAAATGTGATATTCAAGGGTGTAACCTAATCTGCAGCCATAAATAACACATATATTAAAAAGAACAGGTTGATAGCAGGGCTACTAAAAGCTGTTCTTTTACTGCACGATCTTAGCTTTGAACCCATCTGTAGTACAATAGTTATATGTTACCATTTTATTTAAAAGCAATCAGGTCCACAGACTCAGCAAAATCATAAAGTGGATGTGCTTGTCAGAAAGAAACATTAATAAGCTTGGGCTTGGCATGGGGATGATCTTCCTTTAAGAAAAGGACTACCGTGTTTTGTTTTGAACTTGTCATTTTGATTTTTCTGGGAGTCTCTCTTGATTTGTGTTGAAAAACCTTACGAGGGACAAAGAGAGACCTTTTGGGAATGTCCTGTCACATGAGAAGTCTTTATCTTACTGTCCACCCAGTTTGCTAAATAAGCAACCTGTCATGCTTGTATTAATTCACTCAGGCCAGAGTTGAAATTCATTTTGAAGCTCCTATTTCAGCATTTTTCTTCTTGAATCTATTGAGCTTCCTGTGTGCAAACACCAAACACAAAGCTGTCTCTCATAGAAAGGGAAAACAACTAAAAGAAAAGGAAGAAATGCCCTCCCACCCATATGCTTTGGGTTGTTTCTCTCCTCCCCTCTTTTCAGTTCAAACAAGTCTCTGCAGAGATTGGTACAACACCTTATCTATTTCAGAAGAGAGACTGCTTTATGAACTCGTGGAAAATGGCTATTTCATACAGCAAATTGCAGATATGATCCTCTGACAAGCAGCGCTTATTAAAAGAGCATCAGCTGGCTCAAGTCTTGGTTGTTAAGGAAGTAAGTCAGACCCTTGGGAATTTTACCACCATTTGTTCAACAAACAGTCTCATTCCATCTAGCTGTGAAAAAAAATAAAATATCTAATTTAAAAATAAATCTTTTGTAATGAGCTCAAGAAAATGTATGGGATGGGAGGATTGAGAAGTTATCTATAATACAGGCATTCTGTTCACATCCAGGATGATTCTGCCTTGATAAACGAACAGTGACACTATTGGCAAACCTGGGATTTGAAGTAATGGTTCATTAATGCAACTGCACACTAAGTAATGTACTTGGGTGTCAGCATTCTGCTGGGTTTTCTTCCTCATTGTAATGCTCTTTTACCTCCTGGATATGCTTAAAAAATATCCTGGCACTCCTGTCAATATATTAGTTTGAAAAATGTCACCATGGGCCTGGAACTGTTCTGTGTATTTGTAAGTGTTCAGTGACGTGCATTGGTGATGTGAGTTCAGTCTCCTGTAGAGATCCAAATTATGATACGATTGCATTGAGCTTATAGAGTTCTCTCATGCTGGGATGGAGATGGTGTGAGGAGCTAAATTCACAAACAGAGCAACGTGCTCATATTACATGGTTTGAATAGCTCTTCCAGCAGCACGCAGAGCACATCTTGCTTTTCTTTAGAGGAATGCAAAGATTAGATACGGCTGAGCTGGGGATACGAGGTATTCAGTTCTTCCCCTTCACTAACACAAACTTCCTTCTAACCAGAGCTTTCACTGTTCCTTCCTTCCCTCTTCTCTTTTTTTTAAATCATATTCAACAGTTCTCACAACTACCTGTCAGGGACCAAATGTCTAATATAACTGTTTGTACAGTCCATGGCTCTGTTCCAACAGGGTGAGTGCTCAAAGGTCCTGGCAAGAATATTTTAAGATGTCATTTAGGATTTAGGATCTACTTTAAAAAGACAATTGGAATCAGTATTGTTGGTAAGACAAGGTTTTAAAGTGCACAGAGAGTAGGAGAGGATCCACTATTAAGGGGAATGACATGCAAAAGGGACAGACTTAGTAATTCTTTCAATCTGTCACCTATAGGATGACACAATTTTGATTAAGCCATCTTTCTGTGATCAGAGGGGAAAACCACATTTTCAGTACAATTATGTAGCATTGCATTTAACTATTATCTTATTCATCAGCAAGTATTGCTAGTTATTGGATGGCTTATATAAATTTATTCTGTGAAAAAATCAGAAAAGGTATGTGCAATTGTTTCAAACACGATTCATTGGATTTTAATTTATAGACTGATGCGACTGGTGCAGAATAAAGTGACCCCATACTTCCTGCCCCAGGAAATTCTTGGAAATTAGATATTTCAACTCAGTGGGATTCACATTGCAATGTATTTTGAATTACAAGAACTGAGTCTTTTGCTTGCTGTTGTCCATCTGTGTTACATTCTTTGATTTACTCCCATACACAGAATGTATAGATTTCTTCTTATCTACATAGCTTAGTGCATCTCACACAGAAAAATCAGGAAGGAAATCTCAAAGGCAATTATGTTGGAATTAAACAGCTGCAAGGAATCGTCGGATGCATTCTGGCCAGACCCAGTGGGAGTGTTTGAAATAGTTTGAACTCCTGTGCAAACTCCCCTCACGTGGACTTTTTGAAGGAAGACACAAGTTTCTGGTCAGGATTTTAAATTTTACAGAATTGCTCAGTTTTCCCCAGTCCTATGAAGACATTACTAACGGTCAGCAGAGCTCTCCTTTGCTAGTGGCTACAGACTGTAATCCCTTTCCCCTGCCCCCACAGGCAGGGAATGTGAACACATATCCACTGCAGTTAATGGGATCACTTTAAATCCTTCAGCAGCAACTATCCTACTCCATTAACCTGCTGGGGACTGGTTGTAACAGAGGCCAGAGTGTGGTTCAATTCCTAACCTATCTCAGTTGCCACAGTATTTCTTAGGGCACCATTCATCAATTGCACAAAATCTTAGGGCATCATTCATCTTTGCACAAAAATAAGGCTGAATGCTCTGAAGCAATGAAGATTACCTAGTGTTCAAACTGTAAAGCACATCAAGGAGCATGCCGAACTAATTCCACCAGTGGTATAAGATCATGCCATATATTTGACAGTAAGCACAGCCTTTCTATATTGCCATGGGGAACTTCCACTCATTTTGGCTTTTGATGTGCAACACCTATAGAACAAAAATACTTAGCAAGTTGCAAACATTAAGGGTGCACTTGAAAACTCCTTGTTCCAAGCCCAGTTATCTGATATTGAATGTGCCTTTTGGCGCATTCCAAGCCATAGCAATCTTAAAAACTAAACCGAACATACTATTATTGATCTGATTTTGTCTGCTGTGCAAGACTCTGTCAGCTGTTCCCCCTGAGGTACCTTTGCAGTTCATATGGCTGAAGGCCACTGAACTAGAGAGCAAGCTGATTGATTTTCTATTTGAGTGCAAGAGCACTTTAGCAGCATTAAATATTATTTAATGCATTGATTAAAATTTAATAAAATTACCAAAAAAACACCTTAACCAAAAATAACAAGCACCACGTCTCGTCTAACCAGAGTAGCATTGTTCTGTCTCTGAAGCAAGCACGCAGTCTGGTTGCATTGGAGGGTCACATCTTGATTAAGCAGAGTGTCAGGAGTATTGATAGCATCTTTTCAGTATTCTTGGGAGCAGCCATCAATAAAACCCTAACAGACTAGAAAGATTTCTACTCTCTTTTTATTAATCATGAAAATATATTTACAGTTGGAGCAGAAGAGCATTGTACAGAAGCATCAGTCCTCTCTGCTCACATCCACATTGCAATCCCCTTCCATTTCATAGGAATTGAAGTCTAAAATGGAAGTCAGTTCACATGAATCTTCCTGTTGCAAGCAATTATTGTTACCAGAAATCTTCAAGGAAAATCAAAACAAAGCTCACAGGAAAATCAAAATGACAAGTTCAAAACAAAAGCGCATTAAAGCTTAAAGAAAGAAAATAGATCTATTTCCTTTACCAACTCCAACTTAATAAAGCAGATTCTGACAAACATAGTCCTATTATATATACAGCTGCCTGATTCCACCATTGCTGATTATTTTATATGAAATGGTGTCAAGAAACTACCCTTTCAATAGCACTAAATGGGAAACATCTCAAGTGTATTTACTTTAAAAATCAAATGCAAGTGAGCAGGACATGAGTTTAATTTCTTCTTTTTTTCGTGGTAAGATTCCTCTCTCACTTCTGGGCTGCAGCTGTCGGTTTGTTGCAGGTTGTTTGACTTGTCCAGAGGAAGCAGAATGTAGACAGAATCTCAGATTTTCAGGGCAGGGCAGAGGGGAGTTTTCTGCTGCAGTTCAGCTGTATGTGGTGTGGGTCAGATAGGCAAGTTTGCCTGTTCATGAAGACAGTGCAAACAAAATCTTTCCCCATACTATAGGGGAAAAATGGTTCTGGAAAGAACTCACTGCAACCTCTCACTGCCTGTTCTCTGAGTTACTTGTTTTACCAACCCCAAGAGGTGCAAATCATCTCCTGGGATGCAAAAAACTGCTCACGTCCCGCTAGGGTATGCAGATTCCTCATGGGAGACATTCAGCATCTCACATGACTTGGCCCTTAAAGCACAGAGGCAAAAGAAAAAAAAAATGAATAAAATGAAAACACCTGCATGGTTCAGATGCATGAAATAAGGAATACTCCTGAATGCATATGCAGAAGTTGAGCAGCTAGTGAGGTAGAGCTCCTGTGCAGAAAGGAAAAATGTTCTATTTCCTATGTCAATCCCATGGCAAATATTTGCAAGGGCTAAGCAAGCATACTTAATTGGCTACTCTTTTTGTAAGCAGAAGCCACAGAAGATGTTTATCTTCAAATCTGGTTTCACACCTTTGCTGTCACTGAGGAAATTAAACATTCAGCAAGTCACTCTCTCTGTCAAATATGGAGACAGTTGGCAAATGAGCCCATAAAGCTAGAGATTAATTACTGGGTGCATGAATTGTTGCTGTTTTCCTCTGTCAATTACGTCATGGTTAATCATGAAGTGAGCTCCTGAGAGTTTTGTATCATTCCTCCCTGCATTTTTCAGAAATAAAAAGTAAACAAATGTAACCAGAGGTCATTCTAAGATCTCTCTATCTGCTGCCAGGAAAAGTTCTGGGAGTTGCAGCACATCTCTCCATGAAGACTAATTTAAACATTTTAATCTCACAAGGTGATTTCAGACTAACAGATCAGGACATGTCATGATTTATTTTGTGAGTCTGAATAATATTTATGAACACATTTACTTCTGGTAAAAGATTTCCTGGTTACTATTTTGTAGGCTTTTCGCTATTTTTTTGGGCTCACTATTGTTTCCTTTGGGCTACATAAGACTTGCCATAAATGGTCCAGAGCAAAGAGTGAAGAGAAAGGGAAGAATGGAAAGAACATATGTAGTTTAAGTCAGCCATCTTAGTCATAATTACTGAGCTCAGCATTTCTCCCTATAAAGTTACTCTGGTCTGGTTTTCACCGGGTTTCCACCAGAAGGGTCAACTATACCAGATTAATGCTAAATTTCATTAAAAAGTTGAAATATGATTTACTACTAAAAAGGCAGCGTATCTGCCTATGATGGGCAGCCAGCAGCATACCAATATTCCTCTAGCACTTTAGAAAAGACGAACATCCCAGTTTGTGCCGCATAGGTTTGATTGGGGTTTTTTTAATGTGTTGTTACAGTTGAATTCATTAAATAAAACTAGATGTCAACATTAGACAATATGAATTTCTTACAGGAAATTAGATTAAAAGAATGCCATCAGGGTGTGTGGGTAGGTGAGGGGATGAACTCTTCACAAATTCTAATGTAGGACACTAGAAGCACAGTTGAAAAGTTTGCCTTAGATCACACGGGCTGTCTAATCCAGTTCCCATGTGAGTTAAGGAGTCTCCATCCATCAACTTTGACACACAGGACTAAGTCTACCACAAGGAGATAGAGAACAAAACTATTCACACCCAGTAGTGTTACCCATCATTTCTTTCCTCCCTGTGGTGTTATGGTCACACTGTAATTAGCACAGTGTCAATCAATACTCCTGAAAGGACTCTGCAAGATCAAGGCTTATTCTCACAATTACCTTACAGATCCATAAATACCTTTACAGAAGTATTATTCTGCCTTTCATCTGACAAGAAGGGCAGAGAGCTAAGAAACCTGCACTGGATCGAATGACAACTCCTGCTGTCAGAACTGAAGAAAGACCTCAAAAACTTAGATTTCAAATACAGGAAAACCCTATGTACTACACTTCCCTTTAAAAATTGTTAAGACTGTGCATTAACTAGGAAAAAAAAAAAATAAACAAAACATGAAAAACTGCATCTAATTACCTGACCAAAAATATCTTTAAATGGGGTATTTGATTATGGTTTGTGCTTGGCACTGCTCAGTGATATAACTTGGATATAAGACAAGAGTTCTCACACAGTTCTGTGTCAGAACAAGCCATTTATATAATTTGAATTGACTAAGAACAGATTTTTAGTCTTATACTGGAAAGACTGGCAATGTGTGAGATAAATAAGATATGCTGCTCAAATAAAGAAAAACTAGCAACTATTGAGGATTTATAATTCCAGTTTGCTAGACATAAAACTGATAGAGAACATCACTGTCTTTCTTTTCTGCATCACAGAAGCTGACTGGTGTAAGATGTCTGTTGTTTCTTGTCTACTGATCCAGGGATATTGTATTTCCAAACAGTCAGGGAATAGAGGCCAGCAAATACATTTGCCTTCATCTGGAAGTGAATGCACTGGAATATGTTATACATGTACGGCTGTTACAGAGGTTGTGCCAGCTCTGTGGGTGGAACGAAGAAGATATAAGAAAGGACTGCCTTTATGCAAACATATAGAAGAAACAGGCTCACAAAGTAACAAATATTTGCTAAGTTTAGACACAAATTTACTGTAGTACACAAAACCTGTGTTTTGCTACCTATGTTTCAGTTAGTGTCCTTATCATCTGGCTAGTAAGCTCCACTGCCCTGTGTGGGACTTGGCAAGATTACAGTTCTGACACTTGTTTTCCCCCAAGGGAATCATGATCTGACATGAACCTCCTTTTCATACCTACTATCTTTAGTGATTACAATTAGATCTAAATTTCCCTGCAGCTGTTTTAGAAATTCAAACCTTAGCATACATACTCAAATCTTCCACATAATCTTTTGCTAAAGACAGTAACTCCTGACTACATAGAGATTGATAACCTCGATTTATAGATGCATACATTTTAAAGAACATAATTAATTTGATTCTTCATTAGAGCTACTGATAACTAAACAAATAATGGGTAGTTATACATTTGGAGTAAAGAGGCAGTAGTCTGGGCTGTGAAGGATATTGTGACACCCAGTCACTCCTGTGAACTGCAGATCTCCAGTTTAGCAAGGCAGGAAGTACGTGTCATTCAGGCTACAATCAAATGAAGACTGGAGCATTCCAGTGCATGATGAAAAATTAATTAATTGCTTATTAACCTACAAAAGATTATCTTGAACCAATAAGATTCCGCTAGGCGGACTTGAGCCATTCAATTACTTACTACTTCTGTTTACAGGGAACTGGGGACTACTGCTATTCACCCTACAAGCCATTATGAGAAAATGACTTTTTCCAATCACGCTATTATGTTTATGTGGTTTTACCTTCTCTGTTTACTGACAGTATGAATTACTGTAATACTGATATAAATAGAATATATCCTTTTTTGTCTTAACAGTTGGGCAGCTTTCAGATTTGGCCATAGGGCTGTTAAAATTAACTGCAATATGACAATAGCTGTCATGAAATATCATGAAAAGATGAAAAGCAAAACATGGTAATATCAGGTAACAAGGATGAATTATTGTGGTAAATTTGTATTCATATACAATCTGAAAGTGATACCTGACTGGTTACATTCCTGACAGGCTCATGCATAACAAATCTTCAGTCCAATGTGATGTACACTGGTAATTTCTAATTAATTTCAAATTCTGAACTAGATCCATGCAATTATTTGAAAACTGCGTCTGCAATAAGCTGATTGTTTCAGCACCTATTTCTTATACAGCAGAAAAGGGGTGAAAAAAAGAAACGACAAAGAACTGACAATTATATGGGATTGCAAGCTTACTCAGCCATCACAGGGATGCCTGAAAGGCCAGGCACTTCACTTTCCTTAGTACAGATTAATTAGCCAGCTGTGACTCCTAGATCTCTATTTTTAAATAATGACTTGCATAAATCTCTGAAGACAAGAATTTAGCACTGCTACATTACACACTACCATGGCTGCAAGATATTACTACCAGTGGAAATTCAAGTTTGCAGAAAACTAGTGTAATGTTTTTCCATGAAGAGTAAGAAAATTAACCCTGACCCCTACATAAATTGACTTGGGCTCACCTCAGTCTCTGATATAACACTACAACAAATCACATCCTCACACTTCTTATACAGCCATGGAATTGGCAATATTAAAAAAACTGGCAAAGTGCCTGCGTTTCAGCTAGAATCTATACTTGTGAAAAGGGAAAAGCTTGGAAAATGTTGCAGTTAGCAATGGTGAGTGCATTTGTCCCAAGGCTCATGAAACTCCTGTTACACACATTCAGACATGGATGCTCATACCTTCAGTGAAGGCAAGCAGAAGTATTCTGCCTTTTTTTCAGATTGTTTTTGTACACTTACTACCATTGGGCTGACAACTCTCATTCTGAGCAGATGCACTGAAGTAGGTTTAACTACCTGCAGGTTTTACGTAAGAGTTGTTCCTTTTTCCAACTCAGGTTTGAATTCTCTCAATTCATGTAAAATTTCTCTCTGCAGTCATGGTAAAGACAAAGTGCAAGATGAAAGGAAAGCTGCCTGCGGAGTGATCCTTGATAACTGCATACTGCAGGATATTGTCACCAGCTGGAATAGCATTCAGGATTCAGGTATCATTGATGAAAGTGATTTTTAAAATGATAGTCAATAGAATTGCCATGACATTACAGTGGGGAGAGGGAGAAGACAGGAAAAACTCCAGAGCTGATCTATGCCACAATATTAAGCGAATTACTAACATTTTGTAGTGGGTTTGTCTCAAGGAATACCAAAATAACTCAGCTTTGAAATAGTTACTTAATAGGTGCAAAAAATTAACAGATAATTACAGTGTATTTTGGTAATTACAGTAGATACGATTTATGGTATATTTTAATTACTACAGAGAGCCTAGCATGAAGGATGAACACTTAAAAGTCAAGATAAATATGTGAATATATTGCCTATAAAAATAAATCCATTAAGTAGCATATACTTTACTGATACTTGCAAGAAACTGCAAGACTACATAAGACTACATTTGTTAGGTAAATAGCTGATGAGTTACAGGACCATTTCTCACTATTTGCCAGATTCAGTAAGACCAGTCATGGTTCTCATCATGAGCATATACCTTTAAGTAGTCTAGAGTAAAGAAAACACACTGTGCTGTTTAAATAGGTGACATCAAATACTATTTTCTTAGCATTATTTCAGCCTTATGCTAATGAATTCCAATACTGTTGCAGGTGAGCCTCTCCTCAATTATGCAAACTTTGGTCTTTAGTATAGAGGTCATTATGTGACACACAAAAATTACATAGCAATGAGGTTATTCACATTCTGTTACAGTGCATAAGAATTGAAAATCAAAAGTGAAATTAACTTTCTTCCTGGTCTTTTTTGTCTTCATATATTCAGGCTAATAACACAGTGGTATGGTATGACAGGGATACGAATATTTTGGAGCACAGCATCATACATATCAGAAAGCAAACATCACAGTGAGGAGTATTGCATTAACACCCCGCTTCTGAGTTCTAGGAGATGAATTTCATATATAATACAGTGTGATGTTTACCAATTCATTACAATGACCTGGCTTGCTGCTTCCTCAGAAAACTGCAAAAATGAAAATGTCACACATATTTGCATTCAGGAGGTTACTGTGTATCACTGCACACTTCTCGTGCTGTCTAAACAAAAGCCTGTTTTCTGCTGTCAGTCTAATGGCTCTGCTGCTAACCCAATCTGAACTGCCTTTGGGAGGCATCAGGGGACTCAAGATACTGCTAGCTTGAGGCATAAAGAAGATGAGGCACTTTGTTCCCCAAAGAAAAAGAAAAGCTGCTGTCAGGTCAGCCTGTATACCACAGGATCTTCTTCTGGAAGTTATTGGAATAAGCTAGAAGTGTGACTACAAGCAAAGAGAGGTAGCAGAGAATGTCTGTCTTGGAGAGCTGGTACTAGATTGTGCAGAGGGAAGGCGTTTGAACTAGTAAGAACAGGACTGCAGATTAGGAAGCTTCCTTAGCTCCAGATGATGCAGAATACATCTTCCAGGAGAAAAGACCACATTTAGTGCATGCATGGATATAACCTCCACATGTTGGTATCTCAGCTTAAACTCTCTCTGTTTCAACTCACTATTTTGATGGATCTTTTTATACCTAAAAGAATTACTTTAGAAAATGTGTATATAACATATGGTCCTGGTGTCTTTAAAATACATCTTACTCTGTAGCTATCAAAGCAATTGGATTAAGACAAAAATAGGTTTAGAATTTTTCCCCAAAAAGGTGTTCATTAAAAATCTGCTGAAATCTACAAAACCAAGTGAAGATCATAACTGCACTTCAGAGTGGCACTCTAGTCTGGACAAGAAAAACTTCCAAGCACCCTAATTTTATGGAATATCAACAGTGATGTAGAACATATAGTTCCCAAAAGAAAGAGAAGACCTGTGGTCCCCCCTGAGGGATATTGGGTCTTTCTGGGAGTGAAGAGAATGTGCTGGCAGAAAAAGACAAGGCCAGAATTTGCTTTCCATTTTATGGGAATTTTTTGACAGTCGAAAATTCAATTTCATTGCAAAATAATAAAGGTAATTTCCAAAGCAGAATGCTACAAGCTGTGTCATCAGCCATTTTTTGTACTTACATTTCCATTTAAAAATGAGTTTTGAGTTTTCATTTACTGTTTTTCAGTAAACCAGCAGTAATATCTGTTATGAACTATTTTGACTCTACTGTACAGATGACTTATGAGAATCATGCTATATTCAGAAAATGGATACAGATGATTAATACTCACTATTCCTTTGCTTTTCTGAATGAAGAATACACCTGTGTAGTGCAGAGTTCAAAGCAAAATATAGTTATTCAGCTAGAGGAGTGAAGTGCAAACAAGTTCCATGTCTCCTGTCTGCATAGTAATAAAACAATGCAAGAAAGGTCTATCCAAGGCGCCTGACCTTCTGAAGTAATGAACACCCAACAGCTACCAGTGAGGTTGCTGTACATCAGAATTCATTTGAACTAAAGCTAGTTATTAAGGGGAAGATTTTCACAAGGAAAACATGCAGTTACGGGAACAGAAATGCCAGGTGTACCTTGGGAAATCTCATCACTGTCAAACTCCAAAGTGAATATCTAACTTTTGGTACCTAAGTGTGCAAAACTTAGTTATATTTTCAATATGCTTTGTGCACAATGGCTGACAAATAAAAAGTAATTGTTAATATGTAGTGATATTTAGTAACTCTTCTGGGCAATGCTCAAGCCAGAACTCCTAATCCAGCATTTATTCTCTCCCCATTTCTCCCTTTTTTCCTCTTGCGGAAGATCTGTTGCCCTGCCAGTAAGTGCAAAAACCATCAAGACATAATCCTGCTACACAAAGTGTTCTTTAAAAATTAGTTATCCCAAAACAATCTCCTTTGTGACTTTCTGGAAATCACAAAGGGAAGAATCCCATCATGTCTTAATGCACCTTCCAGAATTTCTCAGCTTTCGGGAGATAATAGATGTTCTCTGACTCCTTTGTCTGAAATGCCAGTGTATTTATGTTGAGATCCAGGGTCTGAGGTTGAAGCATTATAACAAAAGCGGCAAAGTAGCAACAAGTTCTAAATGCAATTTTCTGTGAGACAGAAGTACATTTTGTTCCACGTTTACATTCAGTGATCTTTCCATGCTGAATGCAATACCATTATCACATCTATTTGAATTCTTTTTGTGCTACAGCACAAAAGAAATAATTCTTAATCACACGGCCAACTTAGACTTTCAAGTTATTAGGAGACCAAAGTTTCCTTCTGAGCTAAAAGGGCTGCATCATGAGAGATGTGGAGGTGAAGGAAAGCTGTTGTTTAGCTGCAGGACAAATCCTGCACTCCACGCACTGCAGACTGGCAGATTGCCCAGCACTGGGCTGCTCTGCTTACATGATCAGTTCAATGCAGTTTCAACCTGAAAGAATTACTCTGGATCCAGAAAAAAAAACTTGTTAAGTCTGTGACAATTGTTTAGCATCTTTGCAGTGGTGCTGAATGTGCCACTAGTGAGTATTGCAGTCTGAAGCAACAGTGTATGAATGAGGATGTCTCATTTAACTGTTTTCTTCACATTTACTTGGCCCAGGCAGGTTAGAGGAGGATTCTACTTGCTGTATTTTGAAGAAAGAATGAGCTTCTATTAATAAATAATGTCTCAGATTGGTCTAGCCTGTTTATTCCACAGCAGGTCAGCTGAAATTTAGAAATGAGATTGTGTTGTAATTGCATCCAACAGTGAGTGAAGGTCTTCCAGGGAAACCTCTGCCTGTGAGGCACCCTTCCAGGGTGGAAAACAGCAGAGATTACAGCCAGCGATTCTCTTTGCTCTCATCCCTAATGACTTTTGTCCAGGAGTCTCAGAAGGGACACGGTATCTGTTCTGCTCTGGGAAGCAAACATAGCTTCACTAGGACAAAATCCTGTTTTGCTGGAAAAACATGCTTTGCTGTAAAAAGTAACTTGGATCAATGTGGCTTTCTGCACTGTCAAATAACAGCAGCACTGCATTGCACCATTTTCTATGGGTGATCCAGCACAGGCTGGATGCTATTTTGGTACTACTAGAGGTAGAATTAAAGGTAATGGGCCACACTGATATCATGGAGGGAGGGGGCACAGTGGGGACAGGGAGGTCCCCTAATGAGTTGCTTGAGAGCTTCTGGACCTAAATAATCCTTTCCCTGAATCCATGAGACTGGAAGGTGCAAAATTTATCTACTCAGAAATTAAAGTACCTTCCTCATCAGAGAACTGAACTATACACTATCTATTCAGTGGCTTCTCAGCTGCCCTCCTTCAAAGATACTTCCAATTCCCTTCCTGTATTTAGTGCTAAAGCTTCAGCCTTATGTTTCTTTAATATCTTTAATTACAGGTTTTGTGTGTATGGGCTTAGTATCTCCTGAGTCTAAAAAATTCTTAGTTCAAAGTAAGTGCTTGTTTGGAGGAAGCACTCTGTGTTCAAGATCATGCTTGTGGGGCAGTTTCATTATATAAGAGTTATATATATATTATATTATATGTAAGAGTGCAGTCTTGAAACTTCTGAGATGAACTCTTGCCCATGAATTCTGAATTGTACCCCACTAGTGGCATTAACATGCAAAAAATATGCTGCAACATGTAATTTTTATCACAACTATTAATGAAATTCAACATCATAAACAATAAAGTTTAATTGGTAACTAAAGTGTCTATGCCAATTAAATAAGAAGGAAGTGTTCTGGAACACAGCAGGATGGATTATACTTTGAGTTGTTTACATTGCAAATGGATTTAAAAGATGTTATTGATGGAAGTTTGAGTGAAATTAACATTTTTAGAAAATAAGACATTGACTCTACAGTACTTGAGAATGCCCAGCTTGGGTTAACATGAATGTGGTAACTGGAACTAATGGGAGCAGTTAATAATATGAAGTGCACTGAAGACAAATGTAAATAAAAGCTTAAGAGAATCTAGTGCAATGACAAGACTCATTAGTGTCAGGCCACACTTAAGATTGAAGAATACATGTTCAATTATACAGTAAAGAGAAAATGTAAACGCATTTCATGCCTGAGTATTTGAAACTGAACATAGCTGCTTCCTATATAGTCATAACTCTACCTGAAACACTGTCATGATTTAAGAGTCAGAGCAAAGGTCCTACTCCAAGGCAATTTGTGAATAACTTCAGTGGACAAGTGGTGGAACACTGTCGCCTTGTTTCAACTCAGCTCATTTCACCTGAATTATTCAACCTACAACAGCAAAGCTGGATAATCAGCAGGAGAAGGCTGGGTAAGAACAAAAATAAAGAGGAAAAGAGCCAGGCAGCTGTGACTTGAGGCCAAGATTTGTCCTCTCTGACAGGAAGGTAAAGAAAGCATTAGTGTTCACTCTTTTTCACAGTCAGTGAAAGCTAAATAGGGGAAAAATTACCACTGGCCATTTTGCTGGGAAAGTGAGCTTTTGGCTTTGCATCGGCAGACCTGGAAGCGTGTAAAACCCCTGGGTTTGCAAGGTCACCTCCAAATCAGGCTTCTTCCCATGCACCTGGCTACCCAGTCTTCATTAAGATTCACTGTGATCCCCCAGGGAATGGGTGCTCAAACATGCTGAAATATCCCTGATGTTGGTTCAGTGGCTGTGCCTGTGCAAACTGCACATGAGAGCCTCACAGAGGCTATTCAGCTTTTGAGCTATCCATGAGGGTACATTTAGGAAGAGGCACTTCAGGTGCTTCATCTGCAGGGTAGAGGAGTTTGACCTGTTCCCACTGACAGTTGAAGTTTCATTTTTATGATAGCAAGAATAGAAAAATATTAGCTTTTGATTCTTTCATTTCACAGGTTTCCATGAAGTGTTTTGCTTTTCAGACCAAGCAAATCTTTAAAATACTGTCTGCCATCTCTAACTGCCCTTGTATTCAGGGCTTTTTTCTGTTGTTTTCTTACGTCTCCTCCACTAACCCGTGCTCACCATATCAATCTTAGTGAAATCTAAGAGACAAAATTTCAGATTTTGGTGCAATATTAAAATTTCAGTTGGTTCATAAAGATCCTTGGCATTACCTACTTTCTCATTAAGGGAAGAGGGGAATAAACAGAATAAAAGTTATTTGTCAATAGCTTCAGAAATAAAATCCTTTGGCACTTCTGTTCCTACTCTCACCCCTCTTTGTCTGCATATTTACAAACATCACAGCATCAAACGATAGGATTTTCAAAAGCTCTCAGGTGACTGTTTACTTTGTTGCTAGAGCAATAGGATGTTAAAGTGCCCCTTGCCTAATGGGAGACCTGATCAACCTTTGCTGATACTAAATCCCATCTCCGATGTTTTTACTTTCCAAGAATGTTTGTGGAATAAGCACTGTAAGAAGCTCATATCTTAACTGTCACTCTACCTGGAATATCTGCTGCTTTCCAGTGAATCACAGAGAGGGTCATTTCTGCTGCACAGCCTTGGCAGGTGAAAAACTTCTCTCTCTTGCTCCTTGGTTATTACAAGGAGACATTGCTAGAACCTTTCTTCTGTTCTGAGGTACAGGGGACAAAGTGAATAGCCACTTATGTTTCTGAGAACTGCTTTGCACTCCAACACTCACTTCTCTGCAACATGAAAGAAATGCAAAGGCATAAAACACTGAAAGCAAAAAAACCTAAATGCTTTTCAAAGGTTTGAAGGTTTTGCTTTTTGCTCTTCTAATAGCGCTGAAAGGAAATGACACTGGATCTTTTTAACTGCATGCAGAAAATCTGATCTTGCAAGTGATGGCTGCTCCCCTGCTGGTGCTGAGCGCTTCTCTGATCACTTTAGAACTCAGGTGTTCAATGCACTTGCTGCATAACTGTGGGGCCAACCTCATAATTTATATTTTTACTATTACAAGGTGAAAGAAAACCCTGAATTCTCAGAGTTTATATTGTTAATCTGTGGAGCGGCCATGGAGCTAAATTTTGGAGCAAAGCTTAGCAGCTGGAGGGCGCATGGAAATGTCTGCATACTAAGTGGCTGGGAGATTGTTTTTGCTTGAACTCAAACTTCTGTTAAAGGACATGATATATGGAAATGGCTCTTTCAGGATCGACTCATTAGTGCTCTTAAGATGTCTGGTTCACTTGCCATTTTAAATGCAAAACCGTCCATGAGTTTTGTAAATATGAAACACAATAATGGTGTGTGCACAAATGCATAGGCAGGTTTTCAGACAGCTTGGGAGAAAAAAAGCTCTGTGTTTGATGTAACAAAAAAGCACCTTTCTTCCTCTGTGAATGTCAGCTTGTTATGGGTGGTGGTGAATTCTTATACCCAGAGATGAGTTTATGCTTACCCAGCCCTATGTGGAAAAGGAAAGACAGCAACATACGAGATCTAAACTAGGAATTGTTCACATTTTGCAAAGGGTCTTGGGTCTTTGAAATGAGACAAATCTAAATCTTCACTCTGAGAAACATGTGCCTTTGAGATATTTGCTAACAGGGAGGCTCAGATCAGAGGTCTAGAGTTTGAAATTTTGTGTTCCCCAATACCTGTGTTTCTTCCCTATGCATAACAATGCAACAAATAGTGAGGAAAGGTTGCTTTATAATTAGAGCATAAGGCAGCATGGGGAGAGAGAATATTCATGCAGCTTAATTGAGACACTTTTCCTGAGGCTTTCTACAGCCACTGAAGAGCAAAAACTTCACAAGACAACTCAGAGCCCCTAAGTATGCCTCTATTTTTAATCACCTCTCTCTCTGATGACTCTCAAAAGGACTCCAATAGCTGTGAAAAGAGGCTTTCTCTCCAATGAATTCAGAAGGAGCAAGAAAGCTAAATCTGCTAATGCAGGTTTCTGAGTAAGATTTTAAATCTCTTCAGTTCTGCTGCGTATTGCAGAAGGCTCTGTGGGTGACAAAAAGCAGGTGCGTCAGTTTTCTCATCTGTAAAATGGGAGAGTTGCTGCCCATTCCATCCACCAGCTCCAGGGCTGTGAGGCTAATGCTGAAGCATGAAAAGCACTGTGATTGTGCGATGGGAGTCCAAAAGTCAGAACAGAGGGGATAGGATGCTTCACGTTGCAGCAATACAGATTCCATCTCCACAGATGGAATTCCACATTTCCAGCAGACCTCCACAGACATCCTAACTAGAAGGAAAGCAGCACTACCAGTCCTTAACTGCAACGTGCAGAAACTTGAATGTGAAGAGGTGCTGATATAAATGATATGGTGCAGCTATTTTAAAATCTTTTATGATTTTAAAGCATCATAAAGGTCAAAGTTTAATAACTGTGGTGTATTATACCCTCTACTTTCAGCTCTGCTCCTCTAGTGTTATTAACTTATCCACAGTTGTCATGGTTTAAGCCCAGCCGTAACTCATGCAGTCGCTCTCTCACTCACCCCCCTTCATTCTTCCCTGCTCCTGGAGGGATGGGGAGGAGAAGCGAAAGAATGTAACTCCAGCGGCTTGAGACAAGAACAGCCCAGTAACCAAAGTATAACACAAACCACTGCTGCTACCACCAATAATAATAATGATAAGAGCAATAACAAGGGAAGAGAATACAATCGCTCGCCACCCACCGACCAATACCCAGCCTGACCCGAGCAGCGATGTAACCCTTCCAGGTAACTGCCCCTGCTTTTTACACCCTGGGCATGATGTGCTGTAGTATGGAATACCTCTTTGATCAGTTTGGGTCAGGTGTCCTGTCTCTGCTTCCCCTTGGCCTCCCCTCCTCCCTGGCAGAGCATGAGACTCAGAAAGTCCTTGGTCAGACTAAACATTACTGAGCAGCAACTGAAAACATCAGTGTTATCAGAGCCGTTCCCAGGCTGAAAGTCAGAAACACAGTGCTGCACCAGCTACTATGAAGGAGAAAAATGACTGCTACTACTGAACCCAGGACAACAGTCTAGACATAACATGCAGTGAGGCAGTTTGAACAATGCTCTGCCAAGCTGACAGGATCAGCTCCTCAAGGGATGTAAGCGTAATTCTCCTCCAGCTTACTGAATCCTCTTTGGACAAAAACGTGCTAGTTGAACAGAAGGTGCCACAATGTGTCATACAGTACAGCATATAAGAAAACATTTGCGGTTGAAAACACAGTTGAATGCAAGAAGAAGGTAGCAGTAGCAGGATGCTGCCTAAGTTGGGGCAAAACAGCTCAAATTTCACCCTACTCATGTAAATTACCAACAATGAAGGGGGTCAGACTGTTTTTAATATTGAAGAATGCTGAGACCAGTCTGACTCAACTCCATAAAATTAAACCTAACATAGATGTGAAACCGGAGTTTTCTGACAGAGGCATCACTGAATGGTTGTAATGGCTTATCTAGTGAAATATAGTTTATCTTTGGATGAGTTATCGTTACCATTCATGTTTTGCTGAGCTAATAAATCTAGCCAGGTAACAAATGACTGACAGCCAATTGTTATACTATAAAAGCTTAGTCATAACTTTCAAAGGCAGGGATTCTAACAGGAGTATGTAGAAATTCCTCCCTTGAGTGGGGATGCACCTCAAGGCTACTCCTTAAGCCTAAGTGAAAGAGAATTGCCCACGGTCATCAATATGGATAACATCAATGTCTACTTAACAATTATTAAGTTAGCTTTAAATTATAGTAAATAGGAGTTATAGGCATTTATACCATGTAGTAGATGTTCTGATTAAAGTCTTTTAGCCTAATTATATTATCGTTACCTATCATTATTGTCATTATCAATACCAACTATAACAAACCCTTTATTTTATATATAGTTTGCTATCTTTAATCCTGCGGACAAAGTGGTATAAGGATTGATTACCCATATAATAAACATAAACTATTGACCAAGCCTGAGATTAAGTCTTGATCCAGCTACACCTAAACTCCCCTCTGAGTAGGTGTTTAGAAAGCAAGGGAGCCTTTTCTGAACCTTGGGACTCAACATAAAGGCCTCCCTAACAACTTTGTCTGGTGTCCCACTCTGTTGACACCAGCTATATTTCAGAAAAGGAATGGGATGGTTCCACAGGTATAAAGAGCAGTTTCATTAATGTCATCTGACTCCTAAGAATAAAAGGCTTGGTTTTGCTTCCCCTAGAAGCACGTTCAGACTCTAAATTGATAAAGGTAGTCACTTTGCTAGAATTACTGTAAGAGCAAAACATGGCCCAAGTCAATATGCCACTCTGAAGGAATCCACATTCTCATAGCATCAACACAATCAGTCCCCCAAATTCAATTAAAACAAGAATTTATTCAATTAACTTGGTCTTCTTTCTCAGCATTGGATTTTCTCATCTGGGTCCATGAGTGAGGAGACTAATCTGAAACACACCCAAGCCAATGAATTACTACTGCTGACTTCAATAGTTTTAGATTAGTACCTGTTTAAATGAACTTGGACAGTCTTTTGATATAGGAATTGGTCACAAATATTTAGCAATAAAAAGCTCAGCATTTTTAAGTTGTTATGAAAAAAAAGTGATTTTTCATACAGGTCAGACAAACCTGTGTTTGGCCCACAGCTTGAAGAGCATTAACATGAATTTTTATGCATTCCGAATTAAAACTCTGTTCCTACAAAAACTCATAAAACCGAAATACCAAAAATTACTGTCTGCAAACCTCTATACCAGATGTGATTGCTTGACTGTTTGCAGCCTTAATGTGAGAGTATGAAGTAAATTAATTAAAAAATTAAAATGAATGTTCATAGACATTTTCAATTGATATTATTCATCCAGCTTTGTTTAATACAGAGGCCAAGGAACGAATGTGTGAAGAGGCAAGAATATACCAGTGTCCTTTCTTTTGCCGCAATCTTTTACACTTTCTGGTCATAGCCTGCTGCTCTCTAGTTCTGGCATCAGAAAACGTTCATTAGTAGTAGCATTTATATTAAAAAGAAAGAAAGAAAATAACTTCATTTTGCTCATCCCAAGACACAATGTAGAAAAGAATGTGGCATTTCTTAGTCGTAGAAACATTGCACTGGGGATAACCTCTCTTCCTATGCTTGAGTCTATCTTTAGAATTAGTATTAATGTTGTGACACTATGCAACAGAAGTGTTGTTTGTTTCTCATTTACCAAACAGATAAGAATATGGAAATAGTTTCAGTCCATTTGTTTGATGAGCTTCCTAAGCCAGTAATAAACAAATCAATACAATTAGTTTTGGCTCATCATCATTAGAAACCTTCACTACTGGGATACAATTTAATTATACCTCTTGTTCCACAGCAAAGTAAAGCCTTTTGAAAATGGACTACTTTGCCAACTATTGAACCAGGAGGGAGGAGCTAGAGGATACATCAGTGATGGAGGAGTTATTATCTAAACAGGGTGTACAACATATAAAGCATATTGTGCAATTCAATTTCCCTGATTGCAAGTCTAAAATATTCCTGCCATTAAGTGCTTATGAGCAACCCAATGTGAAATCCAGCTGTAAAATGACTGTTTATATGACATGCTTCATGTGAATGTTGCAATTAATATGGCTTGCATCAATCACTCTTGGACTTGATTACAAACTGCACTAATCCTAATTGATTAATTAAGCTGCAAAGTTACATACAGTAATGTAGGTTAAAAAATCCTCACCATATGTGCACTAATGTCCCAAAATACATTTTCATTGTGGAGGTTAATGTTGTTACTTTGCTCTCAGCTGTGCATCTACAGTCTAACAAGAAGGGCTACATTAAACATGGATATTGCCAAAACTAGAAATTATTCAGGATAGGAATGCAGCTAGTTATAACAGAGGTAAGAGAAATAAACATTCACGCTCAGGAATGCCTTGGGGAACAAAGGAGGAAAGGGCTGAAATCTAAACATGAGTTTCCTGAAGAACCCCTGGACCACAGTTCTGCTGTGGGAATACCTGCTGCAGAACAGTCCTTACCTCAGGGGGAGTAACAAAAAATCTCACATTTTAGGTGCACTGAGTGTGCCAACTCTCCAACACATTCAAAAAAAGCCTCAGGACTTTAATTGGTATTTGTGCACCACCTCTTTGGGCCACAGTTGCAGTCACTCACCTCTAAACTATGTTTGAGAGGCCTGAAAGCAAATACTACTCCAGAGAGGGGGCAGCTGGGGTAGAACAGTGCCTACCTGTGTAGGGAGAGGGACCCAGATAACCTGTGGCTGGAGATGAAAGAGCTACACAGGAGAGGAAAGAAACCTGTAGAGATCTCCCCATCATGTCACCTTATCAAAGGCTAGGTTTGCCATAGCTTCAATCCTCCAGGGAAAACATCTTTATGAAATTTAAGGTGACTTGGTGCATACATAATGTAATTGGGATCACTCAAAACCCATTATATTCACAGCACATCCAGTGTAAAGCTCACTATTGTATTTATAACAATACATCTTTGGATGACACATATTAGATCGACTTAAAAGAACTTTTAACACAATCAATAAATGTTATCTCCAAATTAATTGCTTGGATTTTTAAAAGGGTATTCCTGCTCAGTACCCAGCATCAAGCGTGGTAATCAATGCATTCTACTGTATAATTATCACCCTATTTTTCATCTTATTTTTGAATGACAATAAAAGGTGCCGGAAGAGAAGTGTTTTTAAAATACAGGAACTGCTGCACTTCCTGAAACTGGGGTATATTTTATCTATATGAAGACTTAAGATGCTAACTTTACAAAGCCTTTTTTAGGAATCTTGCTGTAAACAAACATAAAAATTACAGTAGGTTGTTTCAAATGAAATTCAAGTAAGTACCATAACGGCAATGTGGGCACTGTAGCACTGTGGTACATCTAAGGATCTGCTTTCAAAGTATGTGAGGTTGATTTTCAGTTTCAGCTGGTCTCCAGTGTTATTGGAAAGGACCAATTCATCCTGGAAGATAGGTATAAAAGGAAACTAAGCTAAGGTCCCCAAGTAATGCCAAAGTGACACAGCCAATTCAGTATTTCAGCTGTAGAGTCCCAGAATGAACATCTGAAGATTTCCAGAAAATAATTGGATTTTTTAAAAGCTTCTTATACAGGCATCTACATTTTGCTTGGCAAAGTCTGTGAAAAATAATATAGGCTGTTTCATGTTTGTTTATGGCTTCTTTTGGCATCAGGATGTGAAACAGTAATGTATTTTTGAATTCATACATTTACCCTTCTTAAAGTTTAACACTTTAGCTTCTTTTTCATCAGGTCCCTGGATCATAATCCAAAAGTAATTGCCTAGTATCACCTAAATTGTCATCTGAGTACAAAGCTAATAAACACAGCTGAACTGATAAAAGGAAAGAAGGTACTATTGGTGAAATGTACAGATGGCTGAGCTCTGTAACAATTTATCAGTCTCTTCTATAATGTATTATCACTAGGAACTGATGTGGCAGAGTAGAGAGGGCACTGTGTTGCTGGAGCTATTAAAAGCCCATTTTATTTTCCAAGGAAGTTCGGATTGAAATGTTCCACTTTGCTATATTGTCTTTGTAGCACCTTCCTCAGCCTCACAGGACATGAGAGTGACTGCAAACCAATAAAGCAAATTGTACAAGAGGTTACAGTTAAGATGAAAAGGATGTGAGCTTGAGGAAGGAAATGCAAATTTATTAGCATAGTCACGCCTGAAGAGCATGGGGAGTTGAACCTTTGGCACAGTTCAAGGATCTCTCAACAGGCATGTGCCTGCCTCACTCATTGACTCTACTGAGAGAGAGTCCAGGGGAAAAGCCAGCAATAACCTTAACTCAAATGATTTAAAGTGAATAAAGGAAAGTTAATCAAACACAGGCTGTTATATTAAAAATATAGCAAGACCATTTTCCAGGATGTCTTATCCTCTACAGCACAGTAAACCATCCACATAAATATAGGAAATCTTGACCCAAACATATTTTGCTTCTCCAAGGCTGTGAGATTTCACAGTTTCATTGTAAGTAACTGCCATTCTTTTAGCCTCCCTTTCTGGAATCCTTGACTAGATGGGAGGTGTCACTTTTGGTAAAAAAGCAGCATTTTCTAGCCATCATGATTTTGGAAAACAGCTGGAAAACATGAACTCTGGAAGCCCAAGAATAAGAAAACAAAGTAACAGAATTCCATGTTTATCCTGAAATTCTCTTATCTAGACTCCAGCCTTGAATACCTGGGAATGATGGCAAAGACACACCTCAAAAACAAGCTCCTGTTCCTGACCTGGAATCTACGCAGGCACTCAGAGGAGAATCTCAACTGTATGTGTCAGTGCAGATACAATGACGAGTACACATGCCATTTCCAGAGACGCCTTCTTGCAGCTTCTGGTGTTTTTTCCAATCGGACTGTTTCACTGCACCAAAGAGACAAAGTTCAAAAAGCAAGAAAATCAACACACTCTGGGACTTGAAGGTAAGACAGCTGACTGAAGCTGTGACCTTGCATGGCAGTGAAAAAATGTAAGGCTTGTTACTACATGTCTAGAAACCCTTTCTGAAAAGAAAACACAAAGGCATTTATGTCAGTGGGCATTCATTCAATTGAGTGCACACATTTTGTGCTTTTATCTCAACATCTGATTATACACATGCAAAACAATATTTGATTCTGTCATCAAGTGGGCAATTTTGTTGTTTTATTGTTTCTTCTAAAACAGATAACAGCTGCAAACAGTGCAAAATCAGGCTAAAAGCTTTAAATGCACAAAAGCTTACCTAGGAATTTTCTATGGTGCATCACCATCTGACAGCTTTTTTACTGATCAAGTCATTCAGATCTACAGTTACAATGTCCATTAGGGTCTTGTGGTGAATTCCACTATCGGATTGTTCTAACAGCTCTAAGAGGATAAAGCAGTATGGCCAAATTCTCTATTTCTAGAATGCAGTTATAATAATAGGCCCATAACTCCAACAGGAACCACTTAGCAATATTCAAATGCTGTGAAGTACTGTAGCTAGAAAATCTAACAGTCATAACTTTAAGACCCCTCAAAATTGCTCTGCTTTCCGAGATTTAGTTAAGCTTATCTGGGAAATTCATGCCAATGGGAATCAGATGGGTGCATCTGCAGATGCTAGTTCAAAGAACAAGTCTTATGGTTTCAGAATATATTCTTCTATTCTAATTGAACCCAGGATATTGAAAGATTGCTGTAAAACTCAGTCCTTTTCCAGTGTCATTATTTCCTCCAAAACTGAGTGGTTAGAGTGGTTGATTGTTATGGAAATGAATGAAAAATATCAAGAGATCCTGAATTTTGAGTGTTCTGTTCCTGACATCAGATCAGGCTATCAGATCAGGCTGCACTGTAATATGTAATTAACAGTGTTATCTGCCCAGTGTAGTTAGTTACACTGCTTTTATAAAGTGAAATAAATATTTCTTGTATGTTTACACACAGATGGTTAACTTATATTAGCTATACTACACATAACTTTTAGTATCTTTATACACAGTTAGAATCTCAAGCATATTGTTTCATCACCATAGTTTCTTGAATTTAAGATGATAATAATTCATCAAGTCACTTAAAAAGCATTTGGGATGAGATTTTAAAAAGTAATAATTTCACCTGATCTAAAGATCCAGTAACAAGGGAAAGCTGTGGGTTTATAAACTTGCTTCGGAAGAGAAAGTCTTTCACATAATCACTCAAAATTTTAATTTCTCTGCACAGAATGAAATTCCAAATGGGTTTTGACAGTCGTAACTCTTATGCAAACCTATTTCATTTTAGCAGCTGAACATCAATTCACACCATAATGAAAAGCAAATCTTCAAGGTTCTCTCTCTTCCTTAGCATTTAATACAAATCGATGACACAACGTGACCGCTATCACAACATCTCTCCTGGAAGATTATTTTCATAGTTAACTTCACACATTTAATCAACTATGGTAAAATATTAAAATCAGTTTGCTGCCTTTTTTCAATTTATCAAGACTCAGCCTCCCTCCAACTTTCAGACAGCATGTAAGTTAAATAATACCGGTTGGTTGTAGATTGATCTGAGGGTAACAGTTGTATGTGGAATAGCATACACTGTGTTTTAATTTAGTGATCTAATTTAAGCAGAGGAATTTTGGAGTATATGGATCACAGATGATGTGGTGGTTTATCTTTGAATAGGTCTCTTGCTATAAACTGTAAACTTCACTCAACAAGCTCAGTAAATCATTTTGTGTAAGTAAACCAACTCCTAATTGTGTGCTGACATTCTCAATAGTGCAGCAGCACCACGGGTCTTTTCATTTTATTTGGCAAGTACTCCTTGCAATATCACTCATTCTCTTGCTCTCTGAACACATATAAAGGTTTAACCGGAGCTCCAGGATACACTGCACACTGTCAAAGAATTCATCAAGAGCCCAGCAACCTCTCTGTCACTCCTTCATTGCCTGACTTTATGAAAAGGGCTGTTAATTCAGTGTGCAGTACCTCTGTCCCAGTGCTGCTGGAGTGATGGCCCCGATTCCTCCTGCACTTGCACTGTTCTAAGTCTGCAATAGCTCCAGTGAAATAATCAGTAAAACTGGACTTTGTGAGAAGAAAATTAAGCCCTTTATCTTTCAGCAGGTAAATGTTTTTTTTACTGTAAAGTAAGTGCTTTTTCTGTATTGAAGCTATTAAAAATGTCAGGGTGCACCTTGCAATGCCAGAGACACATTTTACTTTTATTGACTAAATTCCAGTTTGAATAATTACAAGAGTCAGTAAAAAATATGTTTTCAACAAGAAGGGGCAACATTTTCATGGAAACATTTTCCTTCCATGCTGCATTTTCCCCACTGTCAAGTGCACATTTGTTCTTCCCTTTCACTCTTAAATGTCTATATGCTGCTTAGCAGCCACTGCATTTCATCCTAGAGGTGACTGCATTTCACAGTGGATAAAAGAGACTCTTTTATAAATAGTAAAGTTAATTATTTCAAGTTATTTCTTCATTTCCACCAAGATTGGCTGTTATAAATAAATACATTTACAGTCATCAAATACTACTGTCTAATTTCCCATTAGATTCATTCTCTACAGTTCTTTTCCATAAAATCAGACTCAGCTTTTTTCATACATAAAGGCACATGATTTTTAATTCCATAAGGATTATGTCTTTGGGTCAAAGCATAACTGCCTAAAATAAATAGAAGCATGAAAGGGTGAATTGAGAGACAATATGCTGGACCTGTTTAAAAGACATCTGGTGCCCCAATTCACCGATAGCAATGCTGAAGGGCATTTGTTTTCCCCTGCTATGTGAAAATTCAATTTCCTTTGAACTAGGGGGAAATCATATTTTTATCGATTAAAAGGAAAGAAAAAAGCAGACAGAAACCCAATTTTGTGAGTATCACACAGAGCATCTCTGGCCTTGCATATGGTATACTTCTGCTTTAAATAAAATACTGTTGCTCTTAATTTCTTTAGGCAGCGGCCAGAACTAGGGAGCCAAGTGTGTGTCTGTGGGAAGACCAGAGAAACAAGTCTGAATCTTTACATTTAGAGTTAGCCTCAGGCTCTATTATTCAATAGAGCAGCTTGGCAGGGAAGGTATATAACGTTTTGTAAAGAAAGGGTCTCCCTTCCCCACCCAATGTAACTACTGAACTACAACTAAAGTAACATTTTTCTATTCACAACAGATTGAAACCCATGGGGGATGCGGGCTTAGCATTGCTCTGGAGAGGAGGGGCAAACAGAGCTTTTAAAATCCAAACAACTGCGTGCCAGGCAACCTCTGAACCACTCTCAGCAGCTCTAAATTGTTCTGAGTTGCTGCAGCTGTCTGCCACTCCCTAAAACACCACCAAGAAGCTCTTCTTGATAATAGCATCCTCCCAGTGGCTACTGGACACACAGCTGGCACTGATTGACTGTGCTTTGCCCAATTGACTTTCTGATCCCTCAAGGTTATTCACATGAGGGGAGTAAATGTCTTTTCAATCAGCTGTTGAGCAGCTGTGAACAGCTGGAACAGTGACAGACAGCCTGCTAGAGCTGCATCCCTTCCATTCAACTATCCTAGCACTGTGGCTAGAGTTGAAGCTCCCAAAAGCATGGGAAGGTGACAGAAATCCAAGTATCCCCAACTAGTGTGGAGCAACTTCACCCCCAGGGCTGCTACAACCCAGCAATGGCTCTGCATGATGAGGGGATGGGTGGCAGGAACTCCTGGGCCACCTGCAGAGAAGGCAGCAATGTCATGAGGATTTATCACAAGCCTTTCGTGAGGCCTGGCCAGTGGGTGCACTCTTGTTAACAGCTTTAGCACTGGTGAGCAGCAAGAAACATTTGGAATAGTAACATTCAGAGCCGAAGTCTGCTCACAGTAGATGGGAAGGTTAATTCACTCCTGGACAGGAGACACCACAAAAGGTTGCTCACAGGCATAGGCCTGAGCAGGCACTGTAAATCCAGTCAAGCATCAGCTTAAAGTACCTTACTTCTTTGCAAAGTGTTTCTCCTTCATCATTCCCTCCAATGGGTTTCTTGCTCTGCCCTTCATTCCACATATCATGGGGGAATAGGTAACATCATTAAGTGCTAGGTAGAGTTGCAAGGAGATCTACAGACAAGTTTGACCCAGCTACAACTCTGTAGGTCCCACAGGATAAGATTACAAGGTCAGGAGAAAATGTGCTACAAAGAACACAAGCTCCATCCACACATTGCCAAATTATCAATCGACTGCTGCCCTAAAGACAGTGCAAGTTCCTAAACAAACACACACTTCAGCACTGTTAATTCAGTCTACTGTTACAAAGAAAAGGCATTCCCCTAAACAAACACAATTAGCTGTCCCCCTTCTCTTAAAAAAGAAAATGCAAACTTAGTGAAAAATAGTCTGTGTCCAGCCAATGCTCTAAGAACTGAGAAGACCAAATGTTACTGTGCCAATAGAAGCGAATTTCAGAAGAAAAGGCAGCCAACTGCAACTGCCAACCATACACACATGCTAAAGTCCACAGTATATTGCCTTGAATGTCCCAGCTGAGATTAGTCACCATAGAACTAGAACAAAGCAATTTCAGCCATTTCTAAACTCAATTTTTGTGCTGGAAGGATTCCAGATAACTTTGGACAGTAATCTCACTGCAGTGAGATATGTCAAGACTTTTCTATATCCAAGTGAACTCTAATACATCTAGGACATTTGAAGGACTTCTGTATAAGAGTTAAAAGCTTCCTGATATTGTTCACTATAATCACTTCCATGGAGAAATACTACACTGGAAAAGGCACTCCATCTGTATAGCCAAACTTACACTTTTTTGGTACCTCACTCACTTTCCTGTGTCATTTTTTCCTCTGTTCCAGGGTGGAATTAATTTTCAGACCCAGTTTTATGTTGCCAGAAATAACTATTTTTTAAGAACCAGGATGGCAACCAGACCAGAAAGCATTTGATATAGATGAACTTTCTGCTGTACTAAGAGCATGAAAGATACCTCCTCTTTCATGCCCTTACCAAAACCGTGAACTATGTACAGCAGCATGCTAAATAACTGTATAAACCTATTAGAAGACATAACACATAACCAGAAGAGACTTAAACACTATTTGCCTCACCTTCCTTTGTTAATCAAGAGATAAGTGTTTAGACCAGGCACCTGAACTCTCTTTAGTCAAAAGAGAAGGGGCAGAGAATTTGCTTTACTTGTTATTAGACAACCCTTTTAGGAGAACAGATGCTTACCAAAACCTGCCTGAAGGGAGGTGAGGGAACTACCTAAACCAAGTATCTATTCTTCACATTGCCAAAGTGACCCATTATGTCAACATTATGTCATTTCAATGACAATACAAGTTCTTTGTATTTTATATTTAATATGTTAAAAACACACACTCAGCTATATTTAATGCAAGCCTTCGGTTTTCACTGAACTGGGAGCTCTTGCCTGCAGTAGCTATCTTCTTTTACATTAGCATTCTGTGTCAAGAAGCTGCACCCTATGACATTAAGGATCTAAAAGTTTTATGACTATAGTCTGTAGCACTAAAATCAAAGAATCCAAATCAATGCTACAGATCACAGAATGTATCACTGGGAGTTTCTCACCATTAAAAAAACATACTTCATGATCTATGTTGTAAATACACACTCAATCAATTTTTAAAACATATATTGCTCTGAGTGTGTAGTGATGGTAATGGGAATGGCAAGGATGTCACTGAGATATTCTGCCCAAATGTCTCCCCTGAGTGGAAGAAGTTTTATTGAACTGATATGTGAAACTATCAAGACAGTCATTGCAAATACAGATGCACACAGTTTGTTAGTTACAGCCAGAATCATTCATAGAACTGGCAACTAAAGTTATGACCTCTAATAATGCTAAAAAACAATTCTGTAAGGCAGTTGTAAGGCCACTACTTCTATAATCCAT
Source organism: Psilopsiagon aurifrons (assembly GCA_025447955.1). Classification (NCBI taxonomy): domain Eukaryota; kingdom Metazoa; phylum Chordata; class Aves; order Psittaciformes; family Psittacidae; genus Psilopsiagon; species Psilopsiagon aurifrons. The sequence goes on along the minus strand of JAOEHY010006708.1, from coordinate 3,837 downwards.
AACAGTGCACATCACATGACAAGATACAATTTATCTTCATATAATCTTCTATATAGAGGCTTATAAATGCATTTTCCTGCAATAGATAAGGTAATGCTCCATCAGAATTCTAACTTTTTCCAGAAAATATATTCAAACAACAATGAAAACCAGGCTCTTGCATTAGCCTTGATATTACATGGGTGATTACAGGTGATTTTTTAGGAATCAAATGAGAAAGCAGAAAAGAAAAACCAACCTATAAGCTAGTCTGAATGAAAGCAAATCATACCATTTCAAATTCTCCTGTTCTGCTGCCATGCATGTACAAAATAAAAGCATCTCTTAAGTACAAGGTGGGAGAGACTGCTGGTCAGGCTACTTAGCATCCAAAGGCATGAAAATAAGAAGTGAAAAGGGTCTAAACTTTCTGTATGTATCTGCAGCCCACTGAGTACTGCTCAGTGCTAGGCTGATACAACTTCTTGAACTGTAATGGTAAAGTAATTCTGAGTTCAATTGTACTTCAAATGGAGAGAGCTCCTCTAGGAATTAGGAGAATCAATTACTGCATATTAGACACTGCAGATACAACTTTTGTGCGAGCCTTTAATTTGAAAGCAGGTTTGGGCCTCAGTAGAAAAGCAAGCACTTCGTAACCTTGCCTTTAAACAGTATTTTCTCAGAAAGTTTTTTAACTGAGATTCTCTGTCTCATATTGCCTTCCTACTCACTCCTTTCAATTCTTTGCTTTTGCACACCAGAGACCGAGTTACACTTTGGAGTCTTCCACTTTTAAAACAATGACTGAGCTTTATATATTGCTGCTGGAGATTTCTTTAAGAGTTTAAAAATATTACCAAACAATAAACCTCTACATTGGTTTATTATACCAGTTTTTAACCCCAGAAACTTAAGGTCAATTCGAGATAAGACAAACTGGTATAACTTCCTGGTTTCACCACCTTGTGGCAGTGCTTCATGTGCATGTTAAAAGACCAGTTTATGTTAGTTAGACAACTCATCTTTGCTCAAGAGAGAAGACAAAGTATGGGACAGCAATGTCACAGCAAACTCACGAAACTGGGAAGGTTTTACGAGGTTCTGGTGTGTGACATTTCACTGTCAATTTTATGGGCACTCAAATTATTCAAGCTATTTACGCAAAAGTGAAGAATTTCAGTGTGAGAAGGACGCAACTTGCCAAAGCAAATCAGAAACCTAATCCCAGTTTATAGTGACAGAAAGTCATTATTAATAGATGTCTGATTGAGTGCAAGATGAACTGTTGTCTGTAACTGCAGAAAGCAGAGAATGATCATATCACAAAATTATCATGCCTCTCAAAGCGCACTTAGTGATAGCCTGAAAGGAATGAAGGGGCAGAGTCCAAGACATTAGAAACAATGTTGTCTGTTTAAAATACAGTAGCTAGATAGTTTAATGCATCATTCTGCTTTAATATTGGAGTACATTACTTTTAGACATGGCCAGGATACACTGAAAAGCCTTAATCTTCATTATATCCCCAGCATATCCATCTTTTATGTATTACTTGTGGCCTTTTATACTACTAAGGTGCCTGCAATAGCAGCAATCATGCAGAACTTCATAATCATGTTTAGGAAAAACAGCACAAGGGATTCAAACAAATGTTAACAGGAAATCTCTGCATCTTCAACTAATAAAAACATCCTACAGTAGTGTTCCTAATTCTGCTTTCTAGATATTTCATGGGAATTCCATGTAACTTCAGTGAAAAAAATAAAGAAAATGCTTAAATTACTCAGGGAACTGTTTCTTTTTCAGATATAATACAGGATATTTGGTCAAGGAGGTGCTCTGGAAAATGTTTTTGCTCTAGATTTGTGCCATGCCCACTGATTATAAACAGCAATTATTGATGATCGAGAAATGTAAACAGGAATACAACACAAGGAAAACTTAGCTGCCAGCTCTCACTTCTCCTAGAACTAAAACATTTTCCTCACTTTGAAAAGATAAACCAGCTCCTGATGATGCAGCATTCCATGTAGCAATCCTGTCTTGTGAACAAAAGTGCAACACGATGTCTGACCTCCTGACTTTGGTGGGGATGTATTGTTGAAAATGAGATTAAAGATCTGCTGTTCAGAGCAGGCTTGGATTTACAGGAGTTTGGTGGCAGTGAGGAGAGGTGAGGAAGGTGGTAACGGCTGGCTGGGAAAGCTCTAACACTCTTAAATTCACAGTGCAGGTGAAAGGAAATCTGCAGCACATAGCAAGCACAGCTTTCCTGCCTTTCCCAAAACTCAAGTTTGCACCAAGTTCTATTAAAGCTATCTGGATGCCATTGCAAAGGCATCTGCGCTCACAGTCTACTATGTTGATTAGCAGCATATTGTGAAGTGTTTTCATTGGGTATTCTTCAGCTAATTTCACTCCTCTCATGCTATAAGATCACTCATAGCAGCTCAGAAATGCCTAACGAAAAGAGAAGTAGTGTATCTGACTCCAGTCATGCTGTTCGAAGGGAATTAATTGGAGTCATCATTACCTTAAACACTTCCATTCAGAGTGGGGTTTATGACAAGCTCAAGAAGAGTAAATGCTGTTTCAAATAAGTACTTCTATATATTAAATCAAATAAATGAATTATAAAGTGCTGGCACTTTTTGGCTCTAATCCTGTTATTGCTTAGAGCCATTTCTAATGCAAATGAAGAATGATGTAGCAGAGCTGTTTAGCAGTTTTCTTTGATGGGCAGTGCTGACTGCTGGAAAGCAGCAGGTGTGCTCAGATGCAGAGTGTTCCAACATATCTTGGAAGATTCCTCCCCAAATCTAATAATCATCCCTCCCTCCTGCGAAGTGTGATTTTTAAAGAAGGCTCAGCTGAGCAACAGAGCCCGTCTTTGCACAGAGACCAAGGCACAAGAGCTGGGTCTGGTCATGCAGATGAAATGAGCAATTTCTAGGGAATTCGCTTAGGAAGTTCCACTTCTGCCTGTTTACAAAAATGCACTTGATATAAATTTGATTATCACTTGGTACCCAGGACTCCCTCCCAGGTAAGCATGAACTCACATGAGTAAGAATACACTCTTGCGCTCTCTGAATGTCAGGGTAGTGCATCAGAAGCCATTTGGGAACCCTGACTGGAAGATACCTTCATAACTCTGGTATAGACTTGCAAGATGATACCTGTGCTCAACTTGACAAATTACTCCCTGCATGAGCTTTACAATCAGGAAAATTGGGAAATTAACATTGATTTAACATCCTGCAGTGCTTTAAAGTCTGTGGATTATATGCATTACGAAATGCTAAATGTTATTAATGAAATTTAACTGGAAGAAGAACACTGGACTTCAATCTTGGGAAGGAATATGGGCCAGGGAACTGCCCCTCTATTAAAAAAAATGTTTCATAAGGCCAGTAGGAGGTTGTCATTAAGTAAAAACATAAATATGAAATGTGATATATTACGTGTCTATTGTAAATTCAAGTACAGCAAACATCTTGAGAAACTGCAAACTATCTCAACAATGTGGAATGGTGCATAGGTATCAGCTTTACAATGGAATAGCATGGGTTCTTTTCAGGATATATATGGAAAAGAATAAACCACAGCTAACCTCAACTTCTTGGGCTTCTTTGATGTGCGTGTCTCATGAATGTGGGATATGGCACTGACTGGAAACCCCAAGCTACCAAGATGCAACACTGCTGGCTGCAGCCCAAATCCCAGACCTTCAGACACAATAACACAACATCAGAAGAGGCAAAGTGTTACAAAGAGGTAGTGAGGAAGAAATACCTAACACCCATGTCTGCACTGGGGGGGGGGGGGGGGGGGGGGGGGGGGGGGGGGGGGGGG
>JAOEHY010006706.1:48658-60676 GCA_025447955.1 Psilopsiagon aurifrons | reverse complement strand
CGTGTTTATTAGCGGGCGGGCTGAGGCAGAAGATGTCGGAGCGGCAGAGGCGGGGCGCGCGGGAAGGCGGCGGGCTGGCGGCTGAAAGGCGCTTTCTCTGCGAGGTGCGGGAGGCCGGAGCGCGGAGGGATACGACGCACGGGGAGGAGGGGCTGCGGCGGGACAGCGGCTATTCGCGGCGGCGGCGGGGCTGGAAGTTACCGAGTTGCAGTGTCGCAGAAAAGGGAAGCGAGCGAAGCCAAAATGCCCCCGGGGAGCGAGGCCCCGCTGGGGAGGCGGTTTGAGGAAGCTTGGCCCTCCCCTCAGCCCCACTCCTCCACCCGCCGCGGCTCCCCCAGTCTCCGTAGCCAGGCCCCTCCTGGGCGCGGGGCTCCGGCAGCCCTGGGCTCCTTCAGCGCCCGGCGGGGCGTTGGGGCGCGGCGGGTTTGGCATCTGCGTGTAAGTGCCAGTGTCACGCGTTGTTGGGTCTTGTTCTTGCAACATCATGCCCGGGTCCGGGTTCCTGCCTTATGGCTGGGGGGGAGCGGGAGCCCCAGCAAGCCCCAGGCTACCTGAAATGCGGTTGTTCGTCAGGCGGTTGCTCGTGTTTGGGGCCCTGTCTCGGCCACGGAGGGTGAAGAGTTCGCAGGGTGCTCCGTTTCAGAACTTCCCTTAAAAAGACCCAAACTCAAACAGCTAATAACCGTTTTATTCATTGTTCTTGCCGCCAACCACATCAGACACGCCGGACTGACGAATCTTGTGGCTTCTAGGAGCGATGGTAAGGGGACGAGTGTTGTCAACGCGAGGACGAGCGAAGGATGATGATGCCTGCAACCTATGGCTGAACTGGAGGTAATTCACTACCGGATCAATAACCTGCCGAAGGTTCCTGAAAGGCTGCAACATTGTACAGAGCCTGCTTAGAGATTAAAACATTGGTTTATTTAATGCTTGGTAGCTTGATGATACCGAATAAACGTTCTGATTCGTGCTGTAACTGTTTATTTGCTGATTGCAGTCATAAAGGAAAAGAGAATGAAAGCAAGTAATTTTTGCTTTGTTTAAAGGTAACTATCGTTACCACTGATAACTATCTTTAAAAAAAAAATCCATATCCGACGAGGAAGGGGTGTAAAGGAGTATAATTACTTTATGGTTTGCAATGCATCTATGCTTTTTCAGGTCGAGTTTGGGCCTTGCCAGAACAAACATGTTTGTAGACAATAAGAGTGAATGTAGCAGGGATCGGTGTAAACACGGGAAGCTGTAATTTTTTAGTGTTATTTTGCCCCGTTTATTAACTAATGCAACTCGTGAGGCAAAGCCAAAAGTATGTTTGAAATTATGTAGGATTTAGACAAAGAATGCTTTGTGTGTAGAGACCCCGAAGCTCCCAACTGCATAACTTTGAACAAAATTCGATTTCAAGCATGTTCTTGTGCAGCTGAGGGGAGGCCGAGTTGAGCATTTCTACGTGTATGTTTTCAAGGCTCTGAGCTTGGTATATGAGCCTCCTGCTTGAGCTTTGTGCTTGGCACAGTGAGAAAGCTGCTGCGGCCACGCTTCAGCCTGATTGCACAAACACGTCCATGGAAGGTTAGAGAAGAGAGGCTGAAATGTCAGATTTTTCCATGAAGTCGTGTTATAAAAAGTGATAAAAACCAGTTTGACATAGCAGATGCCCGGTTGCTGTGCGTTTTGATGTACTGTTATCAAGTGTTCTAAAAATCATTAAAATCATAATCCAGCATGTCGGCTATAATCAGGGTAAATGTGTTTTGTAGGATAGATTTTTTTTTAAGATGTAAATTCTTGCATGATGGGTTTGATCACTTTATCTGTAGCCAGGCTCACATTATATGTTTAAAAATGTGTGTCTCTCTTTTCCCAGTTTTTCTAACAATAACTGCTCCATGTTTCAGCTGTATTTTAAATCCATGCATCGCATAATTGAAGTGGAAGTGCAATAGTATTTACCGTCTAATAAAGATTTAAAACATAAAGTGGCTTGTCTTTTATTAGCTATGTAAAATACGTATTGTAAGTATCTCTTGTAGGTGGTTCTCAAAACAAAGGGCTACATGAATAATGTGATTAACATTTTAATTTCCCTTGATGTTTACATATACATCTGTATGGCATCGCTAAAACTATAAACTGAGGAATAAAGAAATTGTAATAGCTAAAAGAGTCTGAATGTAGAGGAAGACTATCCTGAGCATACTGAACTTCCCTATTCTTTTGGCAACTCAACTTTTCCTGATGCAGTTTAAAATACAGCCCGCAGAATCAAAATGTTAGTGGTGTTTTGGCTGTAAAATAAGGATTGTGTCTTTTATTTAACTATTGTAAAGCACTGAGCAAAATGGAACCCCAGTGCTTGACCTGAGCTCGAGCATCGTGGGACTAAAATAATATTTAATAAACAGGTTTTGCAAACATACATTCCACCTCTCCTGACAGGTGAAACCTGATGGGTTTTTCTGTTTATTTGTGGCTTAATGTGGAAATCATACAGGCTATGGGACAAGATGCAGAATTATTGTTTGGGAGCATTCATTAGAATGAGTTTAAGAATTCCTGCAGCAGTAACAGATATTCCATTGTTTTTTCAAAGATGTTTTAAAGGTTGTTGATCTTTTTTATTTTTTTTATTTTTTTTCTTGTTCCCTATTGCAGTCAAATTGAGGATATTTGTTATGTACACAAGTGGAGAAAAATAGCCTCATCTCTGAATTTCTACTACCTTGATTGTTTTGCTTTCAAATAATTCCTTTTCCTTCATGTGATCTTGTCACCTCCCATTATCCTTAAGTAGAACTACCTTGGTTCTGTTTTCTCAGTGAGATTTAGTACTTTTTTAGGAGGGTATTTTTACTCTGAAAGGTTTGCATTAGAGGAAAAAAAAGTTATAGCAATAATGGAATTTTTTTCCTTTTTTCAGCTATAACGATTGTTAATGTTCAAAAGAAAATTCATATAATTTTAATCTAATAATTTAATTGGTTTAACACCTGATAGTTTTACATATTGATTTTGCAAATATTGTGTCCTGTTACTTTGTGACTTCTAAATATGAATATTCACACGTGTTCACTAAAATAATTTTACAAAAAAGCAAGATTAAAGTTTACTCTGTTTTGTTGTAAATAAAGCTCATACATAAAATTTGCAGTCAGTTATGGACTCATCTCAAGGGTTGGTTGGTTGGTTGGGGTTTTTTTTCCCTACTTGGGCCTTATATATTTTATTATTCTCCTCCCCCTTTCCCAAAAAGTGCATAAGCACTGTAAGTATCCAAATATAAATATGCATTTGGATTCTCTTGAATTACAAGTTACTATTGACGTAGTATCTTTGGTTTCTTCCTGATGTTTCTGTACCTTGATAGTTTTGAGGGGTTTTAAACTGACATTTCTTCCCCTCATAATTGTTTTTATCAGTTTTATGGTTTAATAGCTTGCAACCAGCAAGTGTGTTACTTGAAACTTAATGGTGGCTGTTCTGAAGAAGGAAATACTTTGTTTCTTGTGAAGTTTGCTCTTTATAGACAAAGGAAAATATGTGGGGTTTGTAAATTCTCAAGCTAAACAATGTAGCTAAATATTTGAAGTATGATATTGGTGGGGGGTGGAGGGAGAGATGGTTGGTCGAGAGCAACATAAAGCAATGACTAAGCTTCCCTCAGGTTTTGTTAGTGGCTTGTTTGGGGGGTTTTGGTGGGTTTTTTTTTACCCAGATCACTACCAGTTGCTTCCCTTTTTGTGACTGTCAATTCTTACACTTGAAATCAGCCAGTAATCTCACAAGGGTGAGAAGTGAGTGATGGAACTTAGGAGGCCAGCCAACTTTTTTATTATCGTCACATACATTAAACATCTGCAGAAAGAACCAAATACGCCAAAATAAAATACCAGTATGAGTAAACTAATCCTGTAGTCTTAATAACCTACAATTTAACTAAGTGTCTTCACATCAAAATTCTTTTAGCCTACAATTTAACTAAGCATCTTTACAGCAAAATTCTTTCAAATACTTACTTTTTTGTGATTCAGGACGACAATATATCCTGTCTGCACCTTGCAGTGGTAACCTGAATTTTCAACTATGGAGTTCTTTACAGAGTGCTTAGCCACTGTGTATTCTGCCCGTATCAGATATGAAATAGTGAACTGTATGCTTATGCTCTTTACCTCCTCTTCTTTTTTCCAGTGCAGCCATACCATAGAATGTGGATGCCTTCCCACTCCAACCAAAACACTGCATTACCTTGCTTCTCCTTATTTGTGAAAAGTAGTGTAGAATCAGGTATCTGTGTTACCCAAACCACCATCAGCATTGACAAATTAACATCTTCCAAAAGCACATGCAAAGGTTACCTTCTGACAGGAGGGGTTTCTAGGTGTCGTTCTCATGCAGCTAGAAGAGTAAAGCAAAATCAAGACACTAAGACACTTAGGAAGACATAATTTATTTTTGTGTAAATAACGAACCACAAATCTACTATCAAGCATCTGAAAGTAGATCTAGATGTCATTTATATTTTGAGCAGTAAATGGATCTAGTTGAATTTCTTCAATAACCTTAAAAATTTCTTTAGTCTGTTGCTACCCAAATAAACACGAATTGCACCAGCCGTGGTGCTCTTTCAATTTCACTATTATATCTTTCAGAACAAAAGACTTCTCTTACAAAGAGAAACTGAAAATTAGGCCTACGTAATTCCTACTGAATAAAGGAATTCTACTGGTTTATGATGGGGTTTTGTTTGGGGTTTGCTTTGCTTTGTTTTAAAGCAATTGAATTTGTGCTCCTGTATTTGGTGAAAGACCTTCGATTAAATTTACTGGATCAGTTTGACAGTACAACTTTCTGTGCTGAATACATTCCCTAATTATCCAGAGAATTTTGAGAAAATGATTGAACTGCTGTGCTTAATTGTTTGCTATTGGGCTTTTCTTCGCAGAGAATCTTGGATATTTGCCATGTTCAGTTTCACATCCATTTGATGTCCAAAGTTTTCTGAGAATTCTCAGGATTATGTGGGGTTTTTTTTAAGCAGAGCTTTCAAAAAATTAATTTCAGAGGAGAGCTGTTCCATGATAAAAATAGGAGCAGAAAAAGAATGTTTACTATGTGGCTTTTTATGTTGATCATTATTTTCTTAGATTATTGCTTCTAGAAAACTTTTGAAGATGCTTGCTGTTACTGTACTTTCTGGTAAGGTATTCCAGTATGGAAAGGCAATTTCTGTGGAGCAAAAGATTCTCAAAATGAGGTGTATCATTGTTTTGTTTTACTGGTTTCATGTTAGAGTTCTAAGTCCGAGAAGACTTATTTTAAGTATTAAGTGACAGATGTTATGTGTATTGATAAATTATAAGGTTTCATAAGAAACAATTGAATAGTGTCCTTCAGTGACTATATATCTTAATGTTTCTCTAATGTTTCTTTGGATTTCTATTTAACCCAGTTTGAGGGCTACTGATTTGGGGTTTGGATTTGATTTCTTTTAGTTACAATAGTAGCTGGTTGGAAATGCAGCTTTTCAGAATATAGTTGAGGGGTTATTTATCTGACTTTTCAGAACAGGGCTGATTATCAGTAGCTTTGGTATAAACTTGGAATTTAACTGAAGATGATGCAGTGGACTATTAAAGATTTACATCTATGTAATAACTTGAGAGATTCTGTCATACCATTATCAGAGATACAGCCTGATACACTTGTTAATATGTAATTACAGGAAAGGCCGAAGGAAGGATATTTCAGTGTTTACTCATTGTGCAATTTAGATAAAACCAGAGGAGGCCATAAGAAATATCAGAGAGATCTTCCCAGAGAAGAGATGAGCCGCACCGTGTAGGTAAAAATTCATGATATTACATTCAAAATAATCTATTGGAAGAAATAATATGAGTCAGTCATGTTCCTTCTGGGCTTCTAAACCAGTATAAGAAAAAAAGTTGTATTTGATAGTTGGTAGTAAATAATTTAAAAACACCATTCTATTTATTACAGTCAACATTGAGAATATGGTAATTTTTGTCTAAAACTCTTAAACCAGTCAAACAAAATAATGATACATCTTTTGTTAGAATACTGCATTGAGTCATTCCCTGTATCTCCAGAGAATAGAGTTCAGAGATACATGAGGAAAATAGGAACAAGAAAAACGTACTCTGGGAACAGGATTAAATACCAAGGGAAATGGAATAAAATATTTGGTGGAGGTAATACTTAAGTATGGCATGCAAAATCTCCCTGTTTCAGAGAAGATAAAAGCAGGATCTTCGTAAACTAGGACATAGTTCGAGAGCTGAAGTAGTTGAACAATTTCAAATTAAAAATTCTGGGTTTCCCCATCACAAAATACAGCCATCCCAGCCTTACTTTTTCCTCACAAACCACTGAAGCAAGGATTTTAACAGTTTCCAGAAGAACTGACACTTCTATAGGTATGACACCTGAAAGATCATTAGTCTGATCTAGCACAGCTTTTTTGCTAGCTTTAAGACAGTCCTTAGTTTTTCCCAAGTGTTTCCTTCTACTGTTGTTTAATTTCATTTGGAGCTGCGAAGTACTTTTATGTCTGTGTAGTCGGAATATCTGCTTTCCCCAAAATAGCAATAATGTAGTGAGAGTAGTACCAATATTTGCACTTACAGGAAAGATTTTAGTGCTGTTAGCATTGAACCATTTGGCTGACAGTGCCTACTTTGTGCAACATATGTGATTTGTCAATCATCCATGAAATACACATCACTGAGATTCTGATCTCCATTTATTGTTCAGTCTTCTGAGAAAATACTGGGTTGCTGATCCAGATTTCTCAATATTTTGTGTTACTTTCCAGCTTCTACTTGGTGCCCTGAAAGGGTTACTTTGTATTTTTCAGTTTCCCCAGAGAAACTGCAGAATAATTTTGGTGTGCCAGGTAGATGTGGTGTGCTGAGAGCTAAGTTGTGTAAGATAACCACTGATACAAAATCATAGAATCAGCCTCTTGATTTTACAGGTTTTAGAGCACCCAAACCAAGAAGTGTGGTTAGACCAGAAATGACTCTTGCATATATGTGCTGCTGGTTTTTGTTTGCTTCCTTCTTTTGAACTTAATACTAATGTAAGATGAAGATTGGCACATGTGCCTCCCTTTTTCCAGGTGAGGACCTGCAACAAGATTAAAAGGCTGTGATCACTCCTAATGAGTGATCACACTAATGAGTGAACCTGAAACACACCCAGTGACTGAAACTCAACTAATGTATAGTTTTCCCATGCATAGTGGAGCAGCTTATTTAATAGAGACTAAGAGGAATGGTCTTTCAAGGGTATTTACCCAGGTAGCTATATCATTCTCTTCAGAGGTACACCCTTCCCTGTAGAAGAATTTGAGCTGAAGTTGGATCCCCCTGTCCATCAGAGTAGATGAAAACTATAAGGCTGATAGACAAAAGGCACAACCGCCACTTTAGTTGTGATCTAGTTTGGTAAGAGTGCTCTGGAAGTGGAGCATGCAAGCAAGATAAGCAGATTTGTGGATTGCGAGCTAGCCAGAACAGGTAGCTTTGAGCATGTTTGGGAACCTTCTTGGTGCCCAGAAACTCTACTGTTGGCAAATTAAGTGTCCACATACAAATGGTAAAATAATATGAAGGCTATTTTAGTTACACTGTTGTACAGATTCGGAACCAGCACTGGGTCACCTTCACATTGACAAGTGTTCTTGCAACAAGCTCTGGTGTATTAGCACACTGCTAGTTTCCACACACGTACATTTTATTAAAGCTCAGACTTCCAAGATCAAATAAAAAAGGAATTGAACTTGATCTTTCAGCATCAAGTTTGACTACTACTAATTGCCTTTTGGCAGGTCGTTATGAAGCACTGAGTAACACTAAAAATCAACTAAGGTAAAGAAAACACATTATCTTACAAAGACTAGATTGAGCATTTAAAGAAATACAGATATATTTATTTGTAACATAGTTCTAATTTTAGAGTTGGTTATTCTGGTTATAAAAAAAACTACATTTACTTAGTCCACATTATCAGGGTTTGTTTTGGGGTTTTTTTGTATATATGTTTGAAAGTGCTTTAAAAGAGAAATGACTGTGTAGGATTCATTGACCTTTCCACCTAAATACAACTAAATTTTGAATCACACTGTTAAAATACAAGTCATGCCAGACCTGCATGTCAGCATTTGAGAAGCTGGAACCCTCCAAAGTCCTCATCTAAAACCACTGAGATTCCTTTTGCTTGTGTGCAGAGTATTTTTGTTCTTAAGAAACAACTGAGCCATGTTTTAAGTGGTTTATGTTAGAAATCACAGCTGAGGTTTTCAGAGTTTACTTTTTTCTAGACCTGAGCAAGAATGTAAAATACCAAATTCCCACAATTCGAGAAATAAAACCAGAAAACATGGTTTCTCCCATGTAGTCCAACACAATTCATAAAAATCATAGGGTTAGAGAAGAATGGGGGGGAGGGGGGGGGAACTGTTGAGCTGCAAGAGGAATGAAAGGATCACATGGATCCTGCTAATCACATTTTCATCAGAACTTAATCTTTATGTCTTAAAGCTTAAATTACAAGACATAGTTAAGTTTCAGAGAATTCTGAAAAATATGTTTTGTGCAAACAGAGAAGAGTTGCCTAATAAATTACCAAAAATATTTCCTGCAGAGCCTGCTACTTGTCAGGTTTTTCTAGATTGGGTTTTTATGGGGTGAACAAAGAGTTTAGGGAGAAAGTAGTAGATGAACCTGCAGAAGTTACCTGTGCCATAGGAAAGCCATTTAAAAAATGATGGGTATGTGTGACAAAATTGACTTATTTTGATTTATGGTCTACTCAGCACATCGAAGAGTCCATCAGATTAAGTGTAAATGTGTTGTTCCCGTATCCTCCAGCCCTGATTTTCAATTTGAGATTTTCCAGCAGCCAGCGCCCTTGGATTTTTCTCCCCCCTCTGAGGTGGTTGTGTGTGCCTCTCAGTTCATTCCCTTTTGGATGTTTCCAGCAGCGTAGAAGGGCAGGTCATGGTATATTTACAGACAACAACATTTTGAATTCCAGTACGCAGAGTACTTGTATTCCTCAATTCTGAATTTTACCCATATCAGTAAACTGAAGAGCACTAAGCCCGCTGTTTCCAAGGCCAGCTGCCTCATGCCAATGGCTGTATCCATATTATTCATCTCTTTTAACCACCAAAACTGGGAGGCTGCATCTGCATCATCAGCTGGGGCTGAGCTAACCCCTGACCCCTGCCCAGGCTTGCCTGGGAGAATGCTGGGTCTCTGATGACTGGCAGTTCATCAGTGAAAGCAGTGGCCTCAAGGCTCCAGCTCTGTGCCTCGGCACCTGTTAATTGTCAACACAGTCACAGCCTTTGCAGCAAACCAAACCACAGACTGCCATTGTGCTTTACTTCTAAAAAATCACGTCTTTTTAGTGAGGTGTAGAATATGGGACACATCCAACACAGATGTCCTTTGTTAGAAGTTCTAGAGGCCAAGATAAATCCTGCCTAGTATGTAACAAACCCTAGTACGCCAAAATAGTCCAGTTTTTCTCAGCCTCTGGTTATTTGATTCTTCATTCTGTCCAGCAAATAATAAGAAAACTCTGAGAAGCTTAAAATGATCACAAAAGCTTCTCAGAGCCCAGCTAAGAATCACTGAAGGAAGAGTTGATGTTAAAGTTATTAGAGAAACCTGGAAAATACAAAGTATAAAGCCACAGAGAACGTGAAAGAAAACAATGTAACACTAAATGGAGGTAAACATAATTTAACGGCTGCCAGATTGATTCACAGCAAGTCTCAAACATATACAGTGTCTGAACTGGTAACTACCTATAGTTACGGGTAGTTGAGAGCTGGTTGCAGTTGTTTGCAACACACCTATTTAAAAGTGCTTGAGGGATATTGAGATGTTACGTGATCAAAGGCTTTGTCAGATGTTACTAGGAACAGGAAGGTTTAGTACATGAAAAGCACTGAAAAGAACCCTTAATTGAGATTTGGGTGTAAAGTTTCCTGCTGTCTTGTTCTTACCTGGCAAAAATAGGCCTGTTGCAGGGAAGGAGGAACACCCAGTTTTTAAAAAAGTAATATAAACCAGAGCCCTTTATTCGTGGTCCAAGAATAGTGTAGAAGGTATCAATCTGCTAAACATGACAGATGCACTGTTGTAAAGAGATATATGATGCCAAAAGCATTGTCTAATTGCTTTTTGAAATAAAGGGGTCAGTCAGTATCTCCCCTGCTTGTTGATACAGAACAAGGTTATTGTTATCAGTGATAAACTGAATCAGTCATTCAGTTTTGTAAGAATGCAGTATTTGTGCTGCAGGCTGCTTTTTACACACTACTTCACATGTTTTAGGATCTAGAGACCTAAAACACCACCCCACCAAGAAAAGGGAACCCAACGCTAATACTGAAGCATTCATCAGATGAGAAGCGTTACTGCTGTTTTCACTTAGTTTTGAAATGCTGGATCTTTTAAGACACCCCTGTAATCACAGACGTGTGAACGTGACAGCGGCTTGACAGAGCCAGAAAAGTGTTCTAACATCAGTTACTTGAAGCCTGTGTGGCATTGATCTCCTCTTACAGTTTCATCACCAAGGGTGACATCTACTTGGAAATACAATTTAATTTTTGTCTGGCCCTTGGGTTACCAACTACATTCAACTGCTGCTGGAACTGGCTTCTGCAACTCAGCATGTAAAGTGTTTCATACACTGCCTAACAGCATCTCTACTACCAGAGAGCTAACTGCCTCTTGTAATTAATTCCTATTATCATAACCCACATCCACTATCTTTGAATAATTATTGCCAACTTTCTGCCGCACTGTGCTCATTTAACAGAACCAGCTGCCAGAAAAGCCACAACCAAATCTATTCTTACACAACCTCCTGGAAGCGTGCCCTTTCGCTGCTACGTGGTATCAGAATAACCCTGCAGCAGTCACATCCTTCCCCTTGATGAACTACCACTACACACATTATGAATTCCTGGCTCACACCTCACCTCTGGCTGCTGAGGCCAAGCAACCACATCTTATGCATGGCCACTCTATAAAGAAGTCTCAAAATAGTAGTAGAGGTGCCAAGTTCATGAGGCCTTCCCTTGGCGCTGTATCTTAATTTGCAATCTTCAGCCTTATCTCAAAGGCTGGTGTCTATTGTCACAGATGTAGATAGTACATTTCATAGAACCACAGAATGGGGTTGAAAGGTGTCAGGGTCCAACTGAAGAAAACCCCAGTGTTGGACCCATTTCATTCATGATCACAAGGGTGAAATTAAGACACAAACCATGTCAAGTACTGTAATTGGTCAGTTGGTTTATTACCAAAAGACAATTTTTATAAATAAGGAAATAATTATAAAAAAGAGGGATAGCGATAGGACAGATCGGAGAAAAGACAGAAATGAAGCAAGAATTCAGGATGCAGAGAGAGAGACAGGTAGTCACACTGGGGATGCAGTGGTGTCCCGGGGGTCCAGAGTTGATGTCGGAGGTGGTGGGAGTCCTCCAGGGTCTGTAGTTGGTATTGGAGCAGAGGGTCCCCAAGAGCCCATAGTAGTTGTTGGAGGTGGGTGTCCCTGTGGAGGATGTCCTCATGGAGGTGTTCTTCTGGAGTTGTCCTACCTGAATTAACTTTTCCTCCTTTTATAATGAGTTGGGGGAGTACCTCTGGTCTTAATGTCACATATTACATGTTCCTGGTGGACCAGTTTTGCGGGCCTTGCAGCCAGCTCCCCAGCCGCACATGTCTGCAGTAATTCTTGGGATAATGGGCAGCAATTCCTCACACCAATCCTCAAGATAATGGACTGAAGCGTCTTAGCTCTTCCCACCGGTCTCTCAGGCAATGGATCCTGGAGTCCCATTTCAGTTCCTCACACCTTTCCTCCAGGCAATGGGCATTGGTGTAGTTCAGTCTCTGACAGAAGGACCTTAAACCTCATCCAGTTCCAATTCCTTGCCACAGGCAGGGACATCTTCCAGGGGGG
>JAOEHY010006706.1:17988-47602 GCA_025447955.1 Psilopsiagon aurifrons | reverse complement strand
GGGGGGAAATAAATCTAGTGACAGTCAAAGCTTGCTTACACATGCAAAGAATTTTGCTCTCCTTCATTATTCTCAATGCAACTGACATAAATACAACCAATTTCTGAATCTCCACAGCTTATGAATCCCTTCATGTTAAAGAGTTCACACCTTCACTTTCTTACAGAATATTCCTGACATAGGTAAATATCCTTATGATTTCACATGTTGGTTTAAGAAATCAGATCCTTATGACACCTGGAGGTGTTGGTTGATGAAAAGCTCAACATGATCTGGCAGTGTGCACTTGCAGCCCAGAAGGCCAACCATATGCTGCGCTGCATCCAATGGACTGTGGCCAACAGGTCAAAGGACATGATCCTGCCCCTCTACCCCACTCTGGTGAGATCCCACCTGGAGTACTGTTCAACTTAGGGCCTCAACATAAGGACATGGACCTGTTGGAGCAAGTGCAGAGGAGGACCATGAAGATGATCAGAGGGCTGGAGCACCTCTGCTATGAAGACAGGCTGAGAGAGTTGGACTTGTTCAGCCTGGAGAAGAGAAGGCTCCAGGGAGACCTTAGAGCAACTTCCAGTACCAAAAGGGGGCCTACAAGAAATCTGGAGAGGGACTTTTGACAAGGGCATGTAGGGCTAGGATGAGGGGGCATGGTTTTAAACTGAAAGAAGTGTAGATGTAGATTAGCTATCAGGAAGAAATTCTTTCCTGTGAGGGTCATGAGGCATTGGCCCAGGTTGCCCAAAGAAGTTGTGTATGGCACATCCTTGGCAGTGCTCAAGGTCAGGTTGGACAGGGCTTTGAGCAACCTGGTCTAGTGGAAGGTGTCCCTCCCTGCCCATGGCAGGGGGTTGAAACTGGATGATCTTTGAGATCCCTTCCAACCAAAACCATTCTGTGATTGTGATATTTTATTCTGATTCTTCTAAACAAAGCTTAGAATGGCCTTCCAGCTTAGGCCCAAGACAAGGCAGAAGTTCTTGTTCTACAACCTCTATTTTGTGAGGAACTACAGTAACATTTTATATTCATTTTAGAAATTGGCTGAGGACTTTGACAGGATCAGTACTTCCACTTGCTGTATTGTCATCTGAAATTATATTGCTTTCCATTAAATTGTTCATTATTAGAAGATTCATGTCAGAGAGCTTAATACCTGAAATCACTCAATACAATTCCAGTTTTTACAGGCCCCAAGTCTGAAATTTGTTTCTTAATGAGAATGAAAACAGTGACAGACCAATTCCTACAAGTTATACTACTGTATCTTAAATGCAGCACCCAAATGAAGCAAAATGGCCCCATGCACTCATGTTTCTTTTTTGAGCATGAACCTGTATTACCAGCTTTAGCCTTATCTTAACAGGTATGCAAATACACTTTCCCATTCACATTTTGAGGAAAAAAAAAAATAAAGAGGCAAATTAATATCAGTTGACAAGTTTGAAATGTAGCGTTGGTTAAGTCATTTCTTACCAGAACTCACTTATAACCACTTCAATGGTACTTAGAATAAGACAGCATTTTGCCATACTAGTCAAATGCTTTTAAGTCTTAGCTTGTTACGTATCACAGAACCATAGAACTCCCTGTGTGGCTCATCACGAAGGGAATAATGTAACAAAATAGCTTGTTTCTCACCTTACCCATTTCCTATGGGAAAGTTGTGATTATTCCATTCTGATTTATTAAAAATGTAGAACTGGACATTAGAGAAGGCAATTGGCGGCAATCTGGCCAGGCAACTTGGCTACAGTTAGCCAAATAACACCTTTACAGTTAAGTTCAGGGTTTATGAATAAAGCAAAAGGTACCCTTATTAGAGAACAGCAGTAGAGAATTCTAGCCTTTACAAAAAAACATCAGCACTGAACATTCTAGTGCATCTCCTGACTGCTACATATGTGGCAATGTAACCAACAGTGGAAGTGTTCTTCGAGTTTACTTACAAATAAAAGGATGATAACAAACCTTCAGCCAGGAGGATGACAGAGTTCTTGCCACTGGACTTGTTTACAGGCAGGCTCCTGTATCTTCTTGTGCTTTGATTCAAATGTAGCAGCTTGCTGACTTATTTAATATAAATTGACACAGTGGGTTACATTGTGGCTTTAAGTCTGACAGTGCTCAGCTGCCCAGTGCCGCTCCAGATAGAGCGATATATGTGAAAATACAGGTCCGGTAAGGCAGCCAGGTCAAAAGCAATTTATTCAGGATAGACTGACTCCCTCACATTTCAGCTTATTTTGCCCTTTATCATTTGCTGACAGCTTACCTTCAGAGAACACAGGATGGCCACTGGTTTCTCAGTTGTGTAATCTCTTTAGGGTTGTATAAATTTGCTGTAATTTCAGTAGAAATTTAATCAACATTGGGGCTGTGGAGGCTTTGGTATCATAATGTACACCTTAGGATTGCAGAACTGCTTTGATTTTAAACCATGCTCTCTCTCTTGAACATTTAAGTGATCTTATTTTCCCCTTCTAAAATTACATTTGAAGAAAGTAATCACAGAACTGAACGTACAAAAAAACCCACCAAAAAAAACCCTACCAAAGCTCTTTCCATTCCACTAGAAATTTAACTCACATTATTAATGTTATTTATTCTAATAATGGACCTTTATTTACTTGCTATTCCTTCTCAATTTTCCCACTTTTCTGTTTTTGCAGTTCTGAACAAAGTAACACTCAAACTTTCAAGAGTAGAGGAAAATGTAGTGAAGTAACTTTCACTGTTGTTTTAGCATAATCTTCTATTAGCATTCTCCTTAAGTATTTGCATCTCATCCGCACAAGTCTCCATTTGGAAAAAGCTGCCTTTGCCATTTGAAGAGACAAAATACCAAGTGCAACCTTGTGCTGACACACGCAATTAGCCCCAGGTCAGTTAAGGATAGGGAAGCAGCACGAAGTAACAGCTGAGAGAAATTATATAAAGCTAAGGAAAGGCGGAGCTGTGACTATTCAAGCAACTTATTTTTAATCCCTCATTGTGTTTTGTTTCTGATGCACCTGCCTTCTTTAAGAACTTCCCAATTTTTTTTCTTAATGTACCTTGAACTCCCCAGCTGTTACATGGACATACCGCTCTCAGGACATACCACTCTCAGGGATCACTCCAAACCTTGTGTTCAAGTGTGAAGAAGCCAGTCACTAAATGTCACTGATGATGCTAGTTTCTTCATAGCTGAGATACAGCACCTGGCACTTCCAAGTGCCACTTCTAACTAAAATACTTACATACTTCCTAAAGGTGGTCTGCAGGATCGCCAGCTACCCATGAAGACTCCCGTTACTTCCCCCTGAACCCTTCCCACTTTGAAAAAGTTCTAGAACTTTAACACAGTGCTTAAAAATTTCTCTCAACACTTGCACATAGAGGAAAAAGACAGGAAAGCATCACATTTACAAAGCGCTTCCAAAAAACCAGAGACATTACATGGATCAGCAGGATAGTTTGTTTCATTAAACTTCACCTAAGTGGTTTTTATGTTGCTAAATGCCTCTGTCAGAACTCTGAATCTCCAAATCTGGTCAAACCAACAGAAGAATTTTATGTCAAAAGGACTAAGTCAGGAGACTGTGTGATTAGTTTAAGGACTCCACTTCTGTCCACCTTTTAGGCATTCAGTAGAAGGAGCTCTTCTAAAACAAGCGTGTCCAGAAACATGTCAGTGCCTTGTGATGCTCATGCCTAAGTTAAATTAAAAGGGTCATTTCAAGAACTCCAACTGTAGACAGAATTAGGTCACTAATCTCCCAGATATCCAGACAAAATGATGAGAGTATACCAAACCCTTCCTCACAGGAACGCTAAACCCATAAATTGACAAATGCTTAGAAACAGTGCTTTGATGATTTTGTGAAACAGTTCAGACGTTTCAACTTCCTGTGACCCAGAGTGTCTAAATTAACTGGCTTTCAACAGGGTCCATCAGAAAGCAAATCAGAAGTACTGCACAGGACTACCACATACATATCAGTGGGCAGCAACATGGACTTTCCTACGTAGGCAACTTTCCTCCAAGTTTTGTTACAGCCCTCTCTCTACCCTCCATCACCAAATACAGAGAATTAGTTTAAAATTTCCTTCCAAAACCTAATAAATTCATGATGCAGAGAAGAGTCTCCCCTTATTTGGCAGTAGCAAGCCTATCACAAGAGCAGAAGCGGTGTTTATCTCAGTGCATGTCTATATCCTAGTCAGCATGTAGAGTTTTAGTAATCAATCTTCAATTTTTAAGTACAGAGAAGCTCGGCTTCTCTTCTGTTTTAATTAAAAAGGCAACTGGAGATTTTTTTCCAAAGAATAAATAGAACACTAGGTCAGGCAACAGTCATTTATTTATTGACTTTAACAAGCAAAAGGTATCCTCAGACATGACGGCCAACACTTGAGCAATACAGATCAATGCTACTGAGGAACATCTTTTCTCTCACCCCTCCCATCCCAGAAGTAACAATAGAAATACCAGGGCCCCTAGAGAACAGAGGAGAAAAATTAAAATAGGCGCTTAGAATGAGCTGTGGAGTTGAAACATGGACACTGAAAAATCATTAGTTAATCTACCATATAACCACGATCACCTCAAAAATAACTTTCATTGCTCTGTTTCTACTAGGTACCGAACATATAGCGCTGTTTAACAGCGATTTCAATGTATTAACAACTGTCCTCAGCTGAAGCAGAACAGCAATTGCTATTTATATTAAATTTGAGGCTGCAGATAGAAAGGTTTCTACAGAATACAATGCAAGTTAATGAAGAGAGAGCGGGGGAGAAAAAACAAAGCTACTTCTAAGTTACTGTACGTCTCTATCAATCAAGCAATTCATTCTGTATTGATAACTCATTGCAGACACAATAACCTGATGGAGTATGGCAATACTACTCGTCCTGTGACAGTGTATCTGAAGAATGTATCTATGAAGAATTTATCTATAAGTCTCTTAAATTGTGGGCCACTGAAAATCCCAGCCTGCTACTCCTGTGTGGGTGTTTCTCATATCGGACATCAGCATAAAAGCAAACAGACTGCATGCAGAACAACTGTTGCTAAATCCTTTAGTCTTCCTTGTAACAGCTGAAATACGAGTAAGGCATTCCTCAGACGTAGAGAAAACATTAGGAGGCTGTAGTTTTGCAGGCAAGGAGACCTTTTATTTTAATCCATTAAAAGAACCCAAGATAGTCAGCAGGTGGCCACATCTATCCATGTTTCATTAAAATCACATAAACCCTAAGTACAAAAGCACCACTGATTATTGCTCTAGAAAAACTGCATGAAAAATTCAAATACGCACAGTAAAAACATCACCATACGCACAAGACTTAATTTCTTAAAGCAAGTGTATGGAATGCTGATCCAATTTTACACATACCTTGCAATATTAAGTTGATATTTATATTACTTGGCAACAATGGGAATTTCTAGAAGCACTGTTATGAGAAGGGAAATGTTCGTATACAGTTTAATATGTCAACTATCATAGTCCTAAAAAAATTAGCATTTACAAAATACTTGATAAAAATATCTTTTAAAAGTTGTCCAAGAGGTACATAAAATCAACCCAAAATTCTCATGATATTTCATTCATTCTTGTCACCTACAGATTCAGTTTTCTGAGCCTGTGGAGAAGAAAGAAAAAACTGAATTACTATAGTGAATTGCCCATCGCATGCCTAAATATCCAAACTACCCTTGCTCCTTCAATTTCTTATTTGCAACATCTCAGTTTCAAACCTATGTCCACCTCACATTTACACAATCAGAACAGGTACATTCACACACTTTTCTTGAATTATTGGTCCCACCTTTTCAAAAGCAATACAAGCCTTACCTGTCAGCTTCCATTGTTCATACTGAAAAGCACCACACTACTATCTGTTTCTATGCACTGCACACATGCTGAATGCTCTACCGTACCCTCAACTTTCACTGTTTCAATCTGCCCTTTTACTGACAGTGTGCTGGGTAGGGCACCTCTGGATGTTCAAACACTAACAGTTGAGCGAGAGATGCGAATCTGCAATAACATTATGGGCAATAAAAAGAAACATTATGAACATGCTATCAATGTTGAAAGGCTGAATCATTAAAAAACACTGATTCAATCAGCAGGAGGTATGTGTGGAAAGTACCTCTTCAGCTTTATTTTCACCATTTTCAGATGGTGTAGTACCTTCCTTTGCAGCTTCTTGCTTTTCATCCTTCTTCCCTTTAGCACCTTTGTTGGCCTTTGTTCCAGGTTCCTTCTGACAGGAGATGAAAAACATAGACATTGTATGAGTAGCCAGCACCCTACATCTTTAGTTAAAAAAAATCCACCTTCATATGTACTAAAAATCAAATTTTGGCAAGCTGCATATGCTGGACTGAAACAGAAAACCAGTCAAAGACTACCTGGAAAATGTATATCCACAAAAGTTATATAGAGACTCTCAAAATTTCTGGAAAATGCTGCTGTCTGCTTCCTTATTGGGATACAAAAACTCCTCAGACTATTTTGGTAGAGCTGAGCTGTATTATAGGGAAGTATATACAATACATCTGTATGAACAAATACGATTACCGTATATTGAAAGGTTATTCAGCCAAGCACAAACACCACACTTGCTGTAACAGCACTACATTTTCGATTAGCATGAAATATTAAATTAGATTTAAAAAATTAAGCATTTTTGTTGGCTGTTCTTTTGTCAGTTTAATAACATCTGCGATGTTCATTCTGTGTCAGTAAAAGAACCAACCAACACACTAGGGAGGCAAACACTGATACAATTCCATCTGCAGCAACACAAAGCAGAGAATTTATCAAAAGAGGCTGTTTTAACAGCTACAGTTTCATTTGGAGATCTATCTTAAATGATTCGTATGTTGAAGTTTGCCTTTTTTTTGTCTTTGCTCTGTGTACATATTTATATTTGTGATCTAACGCTAGTAGAGACATATGTTAAGAATTTTAAGTACCATGGGATAGAAATGTTATTTAATTGAAAATTTTACATTAGTATTTAAAGTAGCTTTGGTAAACACTGTAGAGATCTTCTATGTGATCATTTGCTCCAAATTCTCCATGCAAAATGGAAATAGTAGCTGTAAACAAGGATATTAAGGCCAGCCTCCTTTCATTAACCACCTCTCCCCAGTGATCCCCATATAGGAGTGGGGCAGTAAGGAGGGAGTGCCAGTAATCCTAGTCCCAGAACAGCCTGAATGACTCCTTTCACCCCCTCAGCTTCAAAGTTACACAGCAGCTATGATGCTTAACTGGGAAGTTTATTGGTGGCGAGAGACCTAACTCTTCACCTACAAAACAATACACTAATGACTTGACTTAGAAAACCCATAATTTGCAAACTTCTAACAACAAAAACAATCTCAAATCCATAGCAGGCCCAGTTGTTTACAAGCAGGTTCAAAGTACACACTTGCTGTTTTCTGTTTAGGAGGCTGAGATGAATACACTCCTCAAAATTTACTCCTTAAATTCAGTTAGTTTGGAAAACAACCCAACAGATTACTGTACTACAGAGCTACCAAGAATAATGTTGTAAAGGATTTGAATCACCTGAATTGAGCTCCAAATGCCTTTCATGCAGTTTAAGCTGAGTCCTTAACGCTGAGCTCATTTCACAATGCATACATGAAGCTACAGAAGCACCCATATTCCCTTCTTTATTAATACCCCTTTTAAGAGGGAGCAAGATGAACTCAGCAAGACTTTATGAGTAATTTAGTTTCATAAATCATAAAGTGCTTGAAGTCACAGAGTTTTGCTTTCACACACAGACTGTATCCTGATACTTGCCACACTGAAACACCAATAAGAAGATTCAAAAAATATAATTGTGAGGAGTGTTAGATTCAGTTTCCAGCTTTTCCTTTTTTTTTTTCCTTGACAAAGCAATTGCTCTTATTTAACATTCCCCTTGGGCACAAACAGATCTACAGTTTCTGAAGTACATGATTTGTATGCAGAAATCCTGAAAAGGTATTTCAGACACTAATAAGATTTTAATTTGACTGTAACTGGCCTAGAAAAAACAAACCATTCAATTTAAATGCATTTAATTTCACCTTTAATTATAAGTGTGCATTCTCAGCAACGGCCAGGCTTCAAGAACAGATAAGAGTTTCTCACTGTGAAATGAAGTACTGCCCCTCAAGACAAGGAAACAGGATGGCACTGAATAACCCCAAATCTTACTGTAGAAATTGCTAGGTCTCAGGGACAGCTTACTCACCAACCTGTACATCCCAGGAGAGGTGTAGGAAAGGTAAAGGTTCTTCTTAAACTACCGGAATTCACTACAAACTAACATGGTCTGCATATCAAACAGGCAAGACATTTTGTTTGGGCCAGTAATGAGGCCAGGAAGGGGTGGAACAGAAAGAAAAGAATGATCTAATTTGTTTCTTTTCCCCGGGGCTGGGGGGGAGGGCAGGGGAGCCGATGCCTCACAAAACCGCTCAGAATGGAACAGTCTGCAGTGCAAAGAAGGAGCACACTTGTTTACTATTGGCTACAATGATGGCATCTAAAAAGAAAAGTATTTACCTTCGTGGTTTTCCTTGGTTTGGGTTCAGGTTTTGGCGGAGCAGGTTTCTATAAAACATTTTTAGTTGCACAATGTGTTAGACGTACTATCAGAAGCCAGCTAACCACCTCCACACCCCAGCCTCCCCCACCACACACCTTCCCTGACTTTAGGCTCATTAGTATGTATCTAGAAACAGACTCAGAAACCTTAATGCACAAATGCACCTCATCACTGTACACACCCGTTCTCATTAGCTCACCCATCCAGCAAAACAATTTGGGGTCATCTAAGAGTAAACATGGAGATAAGCAGTTACTATTAAAAAAATAAAATCAGGTATGCTCTAACAGAGAAGAGAAACTAAAACCAAATACTAGCAGTGGCATCAAATGGTCCTTGAAGGAGAAGTAGCTGCTTTTCCACAACTAACATCAGCCTGTAAAACAATGTGACGTCAATACTGCACGTAACAGTGCTGCGGTGAGGTGGGGAAATACATCTTTTGTCAGAACAAACTGAAACCTGACAACCTGAAACCAAGAAAGCACAGTTAACTTCAGCTCTAGAGTTCTTTAATATCCCTCAGCAAGTATAAAAAGTGAATCAAGCCAAATATAGCAAACCTGTTTGGTCTGAGAAACCATATGTGCCTAGAAAAGTATATACCAGGAGGTGTTATACATACTTACAGCTGACAATCTTGCTGATCGTCTTGTGGGCTACAGGAAAAGGAAAAAAAAGGGGAGAAAACGTTTTTATAGGCTTACAGCAAACAGTATCCAAAGCAACATAATATCAGTTATTTCATAGTGACAGCATAAAATACGCCCCAAGCAGAATACATCTCTATTGACAAACACAATTCACTTTTTCCTCACGTTGAACAAAATTTTATGGACATAAAGTGATGTGAAAATCAGCAGTAAAAGCTGTTCAGGAATTACAACATCTAAATCTCCATATGGTTTAATACCTCCCCATTTTTCAAGTCCCTTGCTGCTCCATGGAAAGGTGGCAAATACAGCAAGCTTGACTTATGGCACAGGACACTGATCCTTTCTCATAAATACTCAGAATAATGTTTCCATAACCAAGCAGATGCTACTTGTAATATCGGGCAAAAATGCCACCTGATTAACAAGAGGATGAAGTTAACATCCTTCCCTAGAGGATATCAGAGTGCTAAAATCTCAAAACACGAAGGTTAAGTCCTCAGTTCCCCACACACTCAATCTGAGGCCGGCTGCACAAAGACAGATGCAGGATGAGAGGAAGAAATTATTTCTTCTATTCAAACAATTCTCAAAAGAACAGAAAAAAGACATTCTGATTTCCTCCACCTTTCTTTATCTCTTCAACACACTTTCTTATTCAATTTTATTTATCTGTTCTTTGTCATAAATTTATTACTGAAGTTAAGTCTTAGGAATAGTTGTAAGCTCATCGGATTGTTCATGGTTTTTCTGTATTCATTAAAACAGATGAACCCATGATCCAGTCACAGAGCATGGTTATCAAACAGTTAAAGTTTGGTCGGCATCGAAAAACTGCCAAAATAAAAGGACAACTCAAGCAGGACAAATATTCTATGTAACACATCTTAAAAGGTGAATCAAAAGTATCTTGTTAATTACATATTAAGCATTTGAGATGAAAAAAATATGGCTCCAAACATCTTGCAACAGGAAAAAGCTGCTGTTAATATCTGAAGAATACAGTAATCTGTATTCATTGAAGTCATTTAAGTATTCTTAGTGGAAAGCAGTGGCGAATAGTTCAGATCCTCCTTCAGTAAAATAGAAGTCTTGTAAAAAAACACCTGAAGATATTTTCAGCTATCAAATTTATGTTGTAAAATAATGCCGAGGCCTGGCACTATTTTACAGCAGGTTAAACAAAGCATTTCACTTGGTCAGGTAATCAAAGAACTCCCAGCTCAAGGTATCTTCTTTTACAAAGCTATTTTCTTAACTGGTTCCAGTGCATTTGGACGCTAGAATATTTTGTTAACATCTATTTGGTTTACAGGATAATACATTGTTTTAGATAAATTTTCATTCTCTCCCACATTCAAAAACTGCTCTTGTTCCATGACTGGTTTCATAGCAGGCTTGCATTGCCATAAGAAAGGCAGCATAAACCCCCAGTTCTTTAAAAATGCACAACGGCTAAACGATTTTAATTCCAATTTAGGGCGTGATAAGTATTTTGTGTTATCTAAGGAGGGAAGTACAGTCAAGTCAGCAAAGGTCACATTTTGACATGCTTTTGTCCCACTCCAAGCAACTGTACTGACCCAGAAACTAGCAGCTCGCCCAACTGTCAGTTTGACACTGGCCCACTAGGAAACATCTATGGAGAGTCTATGAAATGGAGCAGACACAGAACAACACTGTACGCTTTCCTACTGCGCTAGCTTCTGGCAATCTAAATCTGTGAACTTTCCAACCTGGGTATTATATCCACATCATGTGTTTATTAGTCCCTGAGGGTCATTTTCTCCATAAATTCGTCTAATAACCTAGTGAACCCATTTATACTTTCAGTTTTCAGAACATCCTGTGGCAGCGAGTTCCATTAATAGGATTATGTACTATGCGGAAAAGAAAAAGGAAAACCTTCCCCCGCTGTTGTCTTTTCTTTAAACTTCTCACCTCTTACAAGGTTCCTCTTGTTTCCAGGTTTCATGAGTAATAATTTCCTAACTGCATTGCTCTGTGTTACTGATGATTTTATCATGCCTCTGCTACATGAAAAGTCAAGACAGTCAAGAATCCTAGAAAATCTGGGTGGTTTGTTTTCTTTGGGCTTTTTTGTTTATTTGCTTGGGGTTACTGTTTGTTTGTCTGCTTCCATTCTGGTTTCTGGTAGTTTTTTGTTTGCTTTGGCTTGTTTTGGGTCCTCTCCATTTCCCTCCCCCAACCTGGTCTGCATCCTCTGTCCCACCATGCTTAGTATCCTTTTAATTCTATCATG
This sequence comes from Psilopsiagon aurifrons, assembly GCA_025447955.1. Taxonomy (NCBI): domain Eukaryota; kingdom Metazoa; phylum Chordata; class Aves; order Psittaciformes; family Psittacidae; genus Psilopsiagon; species Psilopsiagon aurifrons. Next base: position 36,079 of record JAOEHY010006706.1, on the reverse strand, counting down.
GCCCTTATAAGGAAGAGTCAGGAGAACATTTACTAATCCCACATCTGGGAACACAACAAATTAATCTTGTGATACACTGATAATTCACACTCTGTCCTCTAGTATTTTTCCCTATATTCCAGTTACCTCTTGTTTAGAAGAACCAATGTTTTCTAGCAACTTCTCACTGATTTCACAATCTCTCCCCTGATGAACAGCCAATTTGGTGACCATCACTCCCCCTGTGTATTCATTTGCATTTCTCCATAATCAGTTTCTATTGACATTTTATCACCTAGTTATCAGTGATGTAACAGCCTTCTCAGTCTCTCACTTCTGACTACCCTGATAATTTTTTATCTACCCTGATAATTTTTTATCAGGGTAGTGAGAAAGAGAGGAGCAAACAACAGAGGAAACTTCTGTCCCTCTTCTCCTAGATCAGTACTGAACATATTCAGCAGCACAAGCACAAGCCCAAACACAAATCTGTCCAATACTCCACTGGTACATCTCCTCCATTATAAAAATTAACTACTTCTTCTCCACTCTTTTCTCACATGTGTATTTGTTACCAATTCCTAGGAAGATCATCCATTTAATCCATGTTAGTTCAGCTTCTTTAAGAACCTGTTTGGGGAGCCTCATCAAAAAGTGTTCTTTCCTGCAAGTAAACTATCAATTGGTATGCTGTCATCCTCAGACCTGTTGACTTCTACAAAGAAATCAACTGCCTGAAGTATGACTTCTCTGCAAAATCTCTGTCAATTCCCTCATTACACATTTGTCCATATACATCAAAAAAAAAAAAAACAACAAACAACCAACCAAAACAAACCCCACAAACAAACAATAAAACAGACAAACTCTCCCCTACTTTTGCAAGTGAGACTCCAGGCTTTATTTTCCAGAATCCCTTATGTAAAGTCCTGGGAGCATTTCATCACCTTCAGTTACTCTGGTACTGAGGCCAAGGAAAGCAGTTTGGCAATTGCTGGGGAATACTGTCTAGTTCTCACTTACACTCCATTAAGGACTGTCCTCCAGATTCTACACCCATGAGAAACAGCTCTGCTGTCAGAACCTCCCTAAGAATTCTCCACAGCAGGAGTTTCTTTACTGTTTTTCAGCTCCACATTCAGCGTGCTGTAGGGTTTGCTCCTCTCCACATTATTTTCCATCAACACAACACCATCTTTCAAAACCAATATATTTACTTTATTTTGCTGATAAGTCACTCTGGGGTTTTCTGCTTGGTGGTTGGGGGGGGGGGGGGCAAAGGGTAGTGAGGTCTTTTTTAAAACTATATGCATTTCCGCAGGCCTTTAGCATGGCATACCACAGAGCCTCTCTGCCACCTGAAACCATTACACTCTTTAGCTTCTCCTTTTAATTTATTTATTTTTTTAATCCCTTTCTTGATATCACATCTGACCACAGCAGAGTTTATTTGGACTTACATTCTTGCAAGGATGATTGATGAACCTGAATCTATTATGGTCACAATTACAGAATAGTTCTCCAACAACTGTCTTTTTAACTAGCTCCTCCATACTACATAGGACCACATACAGCTGCTTATTTTTTAATTGGTCCTATGACTTGTTCCTCCTGAAAGCAGGCATGTACAACTTTAACTTCTTTGTCTTTGTAAAGCTATCCTATCTCTTTTACCAAATGTCTGAAAGGGAACCAGAATGTCTATTAACAATGTCCTTGGAGCCTCTCTGATCTCCCTTAACATCCCACTGCCATTTTAATTATTGTGGTCAGATGACATCTGGCACAATTTCTACACTGCATACTTCCCATTTATACATGGCTTGGCAATCCATAAAGGATTCTGCAGTAGTTATTAATACAGTTAATCTAGAGAAATATTAAGATACATATAATATTAAGACACATAATAGAAAGCCATTCTACCACTAATGCAACTTAGCTCTCAACCCTGTGTAATTCGTGCCTTGGTGTCACAGTGTCCCCACAAATTTCTGAGTTACTCATTTTATCAATGTCCTCATTTAAAGCCAGACATTCCAAATTGCCCAGACTTAGATTTGCAGCTTTTGTATTTTGGCTCAAACTGCCTGTTTTCATAGATGCGAATTAAACATGGCTGTATTTCTCAAGGCTGCTCTTTACATTTTCAGACGCAAACTTCCATGGCTTCTGTGCTTGCCTCTGCTCTCCACGACAACAAGAGAGCTCTGACTTCACCCTATGCACTCTCAAGAACATGCTGGTCTCCCCCCAGATATTTAGTTTAAAATAATTCAGAAGTCTCCTCAGTGCCATCCACAGAGGTCTGGTTTTGTTCAGAACGAAGCCACACTTTCTGCTTAAATTCCTCCTATTCCAAGAGCTCCCACAATTTCTAATCTAATCCTACAACTATTTTCCTCATTTGCACACTAAGAGCTACAGGTGTATCTATTGAGACTTTCTTACTTTCTTGTGCGGTTTCCCTCCCTCCCCCAGTAGCATCTCACCTTGAATGAAGACTAAGAGCTCTGGTACTTCATCCAGCAGGCCTTCTCCAGAGAGCCTGTGTATTTCTGTAAGATTCTTGCTCTTCCTTCCTTATGCTAGCAATCAGATCTCAAATTTTTAGGAGAAGGAACTTTGACTTTTCTGGCTCTTGAAGTTGGGCAGAAAAAAACTTTCATTCAGAGCAAAGGAGATTATATTTTTACTATGATTTATTCAGCTTTTTCATACTTCATGGAAAAGAAGCTGATTTGTCTTCTAGAAAATTCCACAGGAAGATATGAGGTATCAGGATCTATTCCTCTTAGACCTCCTTTTTACTCTACCTGTTACTGAGCAACAACCAACTTCTCAATTCAGAAAGTGTAAAACTTCACTAGACTACTTTTTCCTGTTCAAATATTCTCAAAGATTTTGAAGAAGAGTAATTAATTGTTAATCCATTTGAATATTCACCTATTCTTTCCAAGGTTCTGATTTAACTTCATCTGCCACAAAAGATAACAGCCTAAGAAAATGAATCCTCATAATTTCCTACCTGTTTTTTAAATTCATATTAAGAGCTGTGACAAACTACTAAACTCTACTGTAGAGGTCAAGGTATCACCTGCTGTCTCCTTCCCTCCTGTGACAGAAGTTACTGTGCCCTTAAAACAAATTCAGACAAAGAAAACACACAAATGTGTCAGCTGCTCCAGTTTAGAGCCTCATATCTTAATTCAAGACACCCTTCCACCAGCCACCTAGGCTAAGAATAGTTTTGAAGCAGACTGGCTGAGGTGTGCGCATTAACCCTCTTCTGCCAACCTGCTAGAGACAGAGCAACAGTTCCAGGCAGTAACACACTGTTGCCACAGGATCCAGCAGAGTTTGTTTATCAAAGCCCTAAGTGTTTCTTAAATTGATTTTATGCATAAATAACCTGTATGAATCCTCAGTACACCAAAAGCAGTTTATGCCAGATAAGCTACAAATGTGGCTTACTGTTATTATTCCCTCTGAAAACACTAGAGCAAGACTGCAGATCTCCACTTAAACAATTACATGCCAAAATGCATTTAAAATAAATAAAATAACAAAATAAAGAACACTTGCCTCTTGTTTAGTTACTTTTGCTGCATCCTTGCCTTCAGCACCCTCTGGAGACTGAAAGAAAATATTAAGTCAGTAGTTTAATTACAGACTTAAAAGCAACCATGCAACAGCAAAACAAAGATTATGGTGAAGATTCTTCTTTCCATACATTTCAGCAACTTGAAGAAGCCTGGCAGATTTACATTAGTATTTACAAGAAACACTGTACTGAAGCCACTCTAGATTTTCCAAGCAAGAACACAAGGACTGATCATCACCAGATACATACATATCATATCACAGAGCATCCCCCAGTGGTCCCTCTTGCCAATTAACTAAAGCATCCGCAGGTTCCAGTGGGAGCTCCATCTCATCAGCAGTTGGCAGCACAAAAGTATGAACTGGAAATCTGAGGTTTGCTCTAGAGGGCTTTTGAAATCTCTGAGAAATTTTACATGTTTCTTTCCAAACATGAACTTAACTAGTAATGAGATGTGATGAACCAAAAAAGCACCGCATTACTGAAATGAGTGATTTTTTTTTACCTCATTTACTGATTTTGCACCTCAGGTTTACACAGCTGAAAGCTTCAGTGGTATCTTTCCCTTATCTCATCTCCTCCATCAGAACAGCAAAAACCAGTAAAACACCATGTTTCTTCTCAAGAACAAAGTATCAACCCTACTATTTCAATGCTAGTGTTTCACAGGTACTACAGAAATGCTAAACCAGGGGTATGTGTGTGTAAAATCAAGTTCATGGGGTGCTGTTTTGGGGGTTTGCTTGTTGGGGTTGTTTGGGGTTTTTCCTGGTGTTGGTTGTTTGCTTGTTTTTACACAACTCAAGATATATTACTTCACATTTTGCAAATGTCTGGATTCTCACCTAGGAGCAAACGATTCATGGAAAAACAGTGAGCAGCAGTTAGAGGAGAACCACAGTAATGGCATGTGTTTCAAAAAGGCATTTAGCAGGCAGCAGAGAAGACAATTTGCTTGCTGTTTTGTTTTTCAATCAGTAAAGGAGCAGGCTAGCTGTCCTTCCCTTTGCCTTTCCACTGCAACCCTAAGCCAAACCTCCCCCACTGATCTTGATACGGAATGTCTGTTACATTTATGGTGCGGAGCAGAGAAAAAACGGCTAGTTTGCAGCAGTTGACCACTGCCTTCTCCTGGCACTGGGCTCTTACATACATAAAGACACCCCCCACCAGAGAATAAAACATGGCTTTGTTCCTGTGTGCTCTCCTGACAGAAAGGAAGCATGCCACGACAGCAGCTGGTTTAAAAATCATCGAAGTAGCTAGAAAACAGCAGGCAGTTAAGCAGCACTGCGCAGCGTAGAGCAACTCAGAATAGCAACAGTCAGGCATCCAAAATGGAGCCTGGCTGCTCCCTATGCTACTGCAGCCTCACCAGCCACCTACAGGATCGTTTCAGGTTTGCATTCCTAAAGCTTTTCAGTTCGGGCACTGAAGAGTCGCTACCGCTTGACGCTGTGATGCAGGGAGCATCAAAAGCCGTAGTTTGCACAACACAACCAAGTAGCTCCATGAGGGCTGTCAGTAACGAAGTTTTGTTTCCTACAACTTTCCTCTTCTGCTCACGATACAGTACAGGCCCTGGAGACAGCTTTTCTGCAGCCCATGAATCTGTAACACCTGTTTCACACGAATTTTCTCAAGTCTAATAAACCAGCACTGCACCCTTTCCCTGGGGGGGGGGACTCGAATGGCACCTTTCCTGACCTGAGCACCTATTTGTAAGGAAGGTCTCTCCAATTTTATAATCTTTTCTTCACAGTGGCCAAGAGGCTTGATCAAGCTTTTCAGGGGTAGGGACAGAAAGATGGCATGATTCATTTCCATCGGAAGCCAGGCTAAAAAAACACCACCAGAAACTAAATGAAGCTGACAATCCACAATCAGGCCGTTTTCACCTGTATTCCTTTCAGGAGCTTTGAAATAGGGCTAAATCATCACAAGATGGCACTGCCACATGCCAATAGCCCTGCAGTAATTGCCCAGGTGCAAATTTTCACCAGTCAGTACTGCACAGTTACCATGCAATAATTTACCCCACCCTCTTTAGAACTAATAAAAACCAAGTCTCCTACATGATGCACAGGGCAGCCTGATTTGAGATGCCAATGCAATTGCTTGACAACAGAATTTAAATGTTCATGAGGCTAACCACAGGGGGAAAGATTATATAAAGATACTCTTAATGCAACCACAACCACTGTATAGTACTATGATACATCACACAACATACTTCAATTGAGTTAGCTAATTAGCCCAGCATTCCCTCCCAAGTTAGAAAATCCAAGAGCAATTCTGAAAGCCACATAACTTTCTTCGTGGAGGGACACGCACAGTAATAATCTCAGAGGTGTGAACAAGCAGCAAGGGGCTCTGACATGCTCTCATTTCCATTTCAGACCAGCTTCCTCTTCTCTGCAACCACTACAAGTCCAGGTGTTTGGAGGCTGTGCTCATCCTCCCAGGGCCTTGGCTCCCCACATGCTGGCAGAGCTGTGTGGAAGGTCATGTCATGAATAAGGTAATTGATCCAGCTGAAAATAGCCTGCTGCTTGAACAAATTTATAAATATATATACAAATTATAAATATATAGTCTTCCCCCCTCCAGCAGAGCCATTTTACTGCACAGCTGCACAAACAATTGAGCCAGTGCAACAGGCAAGAATGAAGTGGCATGGGGCAGTTGCAAGCAGCTTGGGACACTTTCAGCCAACAGACACACCAAAAAAATATGTCAGATATGGTTAAGAGTATATTTGTTAAAAGAGGAAGACAAACTTCTTTTCCTGCCTGCGATCCTGCTTAGACATCCCAGTGAATCCCAGTTGATGTGGATCTTCCTGCTAGTTTCTGCAGTACTTTTTCCTCTCTCTAGGGACCAGAGAGATCTGTACACAAATGGATTTGTGCCAAGCATAGCTCCCAAAGAACTTGGCATGCCACAAGCATCAACTGTCTGCACTAGTATCTGGAAGTCACAGGACTTTTATGTAGATACCACCAAAACCTTAAAGTCCTTGTCCCTAACTCTTCCACAGGAATCCTTCCCCCATGTTTTGTCCTGGTGACAAACTACTGAAAGATCTCTGATTTCAAAGCAACCGAACACACTAAGTAACCCATCCCCTTGCCTTGTTCTATTTGGTGTAATGCTATGGCTCACCGTATTTCACATGACACCCCACTCACATTAAAACACACCCTAGATACTGTGCCTCACATTGTAAACTAGTCAGGAGTGGCACTATATAAACGGCAAGTTTTGTGCAGCAAAATCAAAGATCAGTGCAAGCACTGAACTGCTTGACAAGGTCAGTTCTCCAACCTCAGTAATTCTCAGCTATACTCCATCATATGCGTGTACTACCCTATAGACCCCTTGTGCCTTACTGTACGGATACCTACAAGAGACAAGACAGATAAAAAAAAAAAAGGCAAATAAGGACACAGATTATGGTGATTTATTTTTAATTCTCCAATCAGTGACATACAAAGAAGGAAAGCAGCTGACTGGCTAACTCTAAATACGCGTTTCACATTTAAACTAACAGCAAGTTTTAGGTTCAGATGACCACACATTGTGTCATAACTCAATTAGCACTACAGGTTAGTAATAAGTTTGTAAATCAAGAGGTAGCTAAGCTTTGTAAGACCTGTCAGAGCTGCATAACTTTTACACCACAAGATTAACCTGGAAGGTTGCATGCTAGATTCCCTGTCTATCAGCATTCAGTTTTTTATGATTTGCTTTTTTCACACTCCTTTTTAAGGACAACCTAGAAAAATTAATTTGAGAAGACAAAACAAAACAAAGGAACATTAATACAGTATAGAGAACAATAAAAAATAATCGAAGTAATATCAAAATTAAGCTGGTTCGTATACACAGTTCCTGCATTTCACCAACTGTGAAGTATACATAAGAACTAGTGTTTCCCCACACCCGGACAACACTGCAGTATCTGCAATGCCAACACCACTACAGAGCCATTAAATTGAAAACAGACAACTAGGTAAATGTTTTAAGGAAGCATTTAGTAGCATACACAGGCAAATTTCCTTTCTAGTCCTTAAGGGTGGGTTTACCTGGTAGAGATGTACCACAAAAGAAACTAAAAGCTTCAATTTTTCTAATCAACCCCCTGCAATATAAGCAGGATGTAACGAGAGTACCATAACAAAGTAGTGAAGGCACCTCCCTGTTCAAGAGATCCAAAGGTACATTTGAACTTGCAGTGACTGGCTTCTGTATAAATATTTTGTTTGCGCTTAAATGAACAGATTGTACTATTATAAAGGAGTACATTAAAAAGCATGAAGAATGAGAATACGAGTACGCAAGAAGTAACAGTCAGTACAGAAGGTTGCTTATAAAATTAAATAGACCACTCATTCTCTGAAGGATCTTATTACCAGCTGAAACTCAACACCCTGGCTCTGATGGGATGGAAATTAGCCTTTTCATGCCCACATGAATTACAAAAAAAAAAACAATAAAAAAACCCAGACAAACAAAAGAGCCAATGAAAAATCAGATGCCAATTTTCATTCTAACTACCAGCTTATCAAGTTAGAAAGGCAGAAAGCCTTAACTGTCCTAACACTTGAGCATTCTCCTCCCTTCTTTGCAAGCTGTTCTGTTCCAGCCACATCTCAATATGCTGCCTGCAATGGGATTTGCCAGTAGATACTTTCCTGGCTCACTGTTCTAGCTGCCATTTCCATGATGTAATGCTTTGGTCATTCCTCCAACAACTTTCATCACCAAAATACGATACAAGCTTGCAACAAAACCACAGTGCAAGAAGAAAACACCTACCAAATCCTAAGCCTTTTCCAGGTTTACTGCACTATTTTTCTCTTTTTTCTCCCCTCATTTCCTTTTGACTAGGACTCTATGTTAGACTGAATTTAATACAATGAATTGTTTCCCTATGCATGCTAGATCTTCTAATTATTTGTCTTCAGAGCAGTTCTGAATTTTGTGCTGGTTCATAAATATAATTAAAATGCTGTTTGTTTCTGGGTTTAGATTAATGAAGACTACCTACTGACTAATTTAACATCAGCCAACTCCTCCAACACCCTTCTAACCATTGTTTCCACATTTATCTCCTTCAGCATCTTACCATTAACCTTTGTTTATAGCTAGTTCTTTCATCTGTTTTCAGCAGACAAAACAGTGCTCACTGCCAAGCCAAGAACTTCACAAGTAAAGTTAATTTGCTGTAATAAATGCTTTAAGAAATCAGGTATTCTTCCTACTACATCCATTCATTTTTTTTTTCTACCTAGAGCCTGATCCTGGACAGGGAAAAAAAAACCTGCATACCACCAAATAAAAAAACCCAAGTAATTCTGCCAAATTCTGGATGTTTTAAATGCCCAACCAAAGTGATACCTGTCTTGCTCTCTTCCAAAAAAATCCATTAAGAGAAAAAAAATACTGTCTATAAATGTTCTTCACAAAAAAACCCCAAACAAAAAATCCTGCTTTTTATTCTTTGAGTATATAATATTTTAATCTTTTTTGTTGAGAACTACTACAATGAAGTATTATACAATATGTCACTTTTAGATTTAAATCCCTCCATCTTATATCTATTAAGAGTAGAATATTTAATTTTCTAATTCTTTCGGGGAGAATGTCAAGATCATAAACCTCCGAAAAGGCAAGTGGTACTTAAAATCTTAAATATAAAGAAGACCATTAATATCCCCCGGTATTAATATGCAATTACGGGGAAAAAATATCAGGGAAAAGTCTCCATTCTTGCTAAGAGATTCAAGCCAAACAGAGTGACTGGTTCATACGCACTGCATTTTCAAAGAATATATAAGAAAATAAAAGTACAAACAGCCTGGTTATAAGCAAAATCATTAGGTTTAGGAAATGCACTTTATTATGTTCCTTAATTCTTAAAAGGTAGCTTCTGTGAGCAATTCCAGACAAGACAGAAACCCAGGCCTGGGGTACTTCTAGATATCCAAAATCAGGGAGAATAAATGCTATCCCAGAAGAGGAAGTTCCTGCACTGTAGATTGAGGTTTTCTATTCCCGCTGAAATAAAGGTCAAAGATTGACCGATGTAATTTAAAATGCATTTGTATTTGTTGGGACACTTGGCAAGTCTCATAAATGGTTTGGCTTTTATTTTTCCTTCCAAGTTTGTCTTCCCTGCAGTCATATTTTTGAGTGTGACATCTTCTACCTATAGCAGAGTGAAAAAGTACAAAAAAAAAAAAACCAAAACCAAAAGAAAACAAAAAACCCCAGCATTGTAATTTAAAATTAGACAGTTCCCTTTTCAGCAAGTGAAGTAATCAGCTGTATTTTGAAAAACACAGATCAGCCACGGGAGCAGTGAGCACAGTGCATTTGCAATTGCTCAGTTTCTTCTTACACCAAACACACAAATTCAGCTAGGTAGTAAGTAAATTCTTGTTCCAATATTTGCTTAATCATTTTACTGCTACCATAAAATAAAAAACGCAGATTCAAAGAATATGATGGATGAAATCCAATCCCTAATAACATCATTTCTTTGACCTTTCAAAGCTGATTAACTCATCTAAGTCAACATACACAGGCAGTTTTTAAAACCGTAAAGATGAGGTTCCAAAATGTGCATCTAAATTGTACTGATCAGATCCGCAAAGCAAAGCCAGCACAAAGTACATCTGAAAAGAAAACAGTAATAAAGAAAAATATCTACTTAGAGATTAGGCAACCATTTTCAGTACCAACCAATTCCTGAGAATAGCCACCTCTGACAATGAACATCATATTCTGAATGACTGAAAAAGGGTGTACAATTCCTCCCCTCCTAGAGGATACAACTGTGATAAAACCACAATAATCTAGAAAAGAACCTTTTTGTTGTTTCAACTAACTGTTGCTACAGGACATCAGACCTCTGAGACAATGACAGCAGGTCCACAACTACGAGGTAGGCATCAAAGGCACAAACTGATACAATGCCTTAGACACACCAACCTCTTACAGCCCAGTAACAATTTCAGCTGCGGTTAACAGCAGTATTGCTCTACTACAACAGCCAGAATAGAGGGCTTCATAGACAACCTAAAAACAGTTTAGAGAAGAGAAGAGAAAAATAAAATGTCTCCCAGAGGGTGCAGGTAGGATAAGGAAGAAATGAGGCAGCTGAGATGAAGGATGTTTTCATACTACAAACATAGTACCAACACCTCTCCTCAACTCTACCCGAGAGGAATGAAACACTGGAGAGGTAAAAATGTCATTACACAGCTGATTGCCAACTATGGAAGCACCGTCCACTACTACTAACTCAGGTAGCATTAGGTCAACAGAGAAAGCTAGGTGGCAAAAGCAAACCCACCGGACAGTCCCATCAAAGCCTGTGTTGATGAGAACATACACAATTTTTTTGTTTTCTGCAGACCAATCCCAACATTCTCAGGGAACACAGCATTCTGTATTTGCACCTTTCACTGTTCCCAAGTACACCCACTGTTTGACGCAAGAAGACGGGAGCTGTATCTCCCAGTTGCAGGTGTAATTAATTGAAATTGGTAATTTCCAAAGACACGGAAGGCGAAAACAAAACGAAGCAAAACAAACACAAGCCCAAGGACTTCTCCCTCCCCAAGACTGCAAGGACTCAATCTTACTGACCACTGAGTTGTTCTGATTATTCTAATTAATTTCTCCCTAAGTTATGGACAACCAAAGAAGGTCTGGCTAAGGCTGATAAATGCCTGGTTGCTGCTAAGAAGAGTTCTGCCCTTCCTCACCTAATCATTCCTGCCCATAAGCCAGCTTAAGTCTGTGCGCCAAGATATGGCAAACTAGATCAGCAGACAAATCTGTCCCAAAACTACCTCAAACATGCACAATCTCCCACAGAATAAATCAGAGTAAGAACAGGAACGAGTATCTGGAACTGCTTCTTTTGGCCTGCACATGCCATCTTGAAATACTGTTTGACTATTGCCCAAACTGTGAGTCTCACAGCGACAATTTTGCCAACAACAAAATCGGTATATGAGCATCTTACTTCTGCATACAGCCAGATGCCCATTCTCAGCCTACCCCCTTCTAACAGGTTACCACACATTCAATGTGCCACTGTGCAACATGTCTAAATTGGAACAGTAAAATGATCCAGGATTTAAATAAAGAAAAAAAATAATCAAAAGCATGTCCAAACTTGTTAAGTAAACAACCGTTAAGAGGATCATGGCCTAAAATGTAAGTCCAGCAGATGAAAACAACTTTTTGGCTACTGGACCATGGGATAAAACATTGTGTGTGCTGGTTTTGGCTGGGATAGAGTGCAGTTAAAGAACAGAAAATAGATGGTGGCCATTATGATCCTAAGAAGTGCTAATTTCCAAGAAGAAAAATTTCTGGTTTACTTACTTTTTACACAAAATACAATATAGCAATCATATCAAGCAAAATTCAACTTCATATAGTTTCTCTCAACAATGCACCTTGGACCATACCAGGCCTATTAACAGCTATTGCTTGGGTATAAAACAGAACAGAGAGAGAAGTTTTTCAAGTAACACAGAAGAAAAGCAGCCTTAAAGTAGATAGCTTATACCTGCTACATCCCATTTACACACAGAACTTCTTTATTTTTTAAACTTACCAATACTCATACTCTAGAACACAAAATAATATTACCACCCTTGCAGTGTTGAACTACTGCATATAAAAAGATTACCTGTACCTTGTTAGTTCTGAACTTACAATGCAGATTGTACTACTGGCTACATCTCATCAGATATCACGCTTTAATGCACCCAAGGACCACTAAGCATGATTTTTAATTGGCAATTCACTAAGGGTTGCCCATCAGTAAAGTCTAATTGTATTTCAGTGTGGTCTAAGATGAAAATTTATATACACTGTCATGAATTGCTAATGAATGGGTCAGATTTTTTACAGACTCATATAAAACGATCAGAAACATTTTAGATCTATAAATCCTTGGTCAATGAGCTTTTAATTTCCATAACGCTAAAAAACAGACTTCAGGTTAGAGATAATGATACAGTTTTAGCTATGACTATCTGCAATATAAAACATGGACAAATATTTCTGCATGTAATTTAACAGCCCTGTAAGCATCATTTAATGCAACATAGCACAGCAACATTTCCCAAGCATGATTTTCCTTTATGGCACTCAACACTGCTACACTGTGTTACATCCCAATGTACCATGCACAGCTAAAAATTTGTGATCTTCTCTACTTAATTCTGCCATGAAAGATGTAGATCCTCTGTGTCAGCCTGGTCATAACAGATACTTGGTGCAGGCCAACTATGCAGTTTGCAATTGCTTTAAATATGTCAAGGTTTAAATTCTCAATAGTTACAAATTCAGTGCAAGTGGTACAATTCCTAAAATCAGTAAGTGACAAAACTCCCTCTTCCCTTGTAGAAGACTCCAGCAATCTTTTAAGATGCTCCAGCACCTCTTCTGTTCGTTGTGCTTGAATGTTAAGCGCAGGTTTATAAAGCAATAATTTTACCTGTCCCTGCAAAGGATGCTGAAGGTAGAAGCTCACCTGACGGCTCTGCTGGCAGATTAGGCAGGAGTCTGTCAAATCCAGGAGTACCTCAGTGACAGAGATGCAAAGAAGGTTATCTTCTGCTGCTGCCTACCCTGTTTTCCAGTAGTAACTAAATGGTCTAGGATTGATCTAATAGGGAAAGTGGAAAAAGATCTCCCTTTTCATAGGTCTGACTTCTGCTCTTAGTCTTCATGTTGCGCAAGGAGAAGGGAGGGAGCAGTAAGCAGTCAGCATGAAACATGGGGAGTTCAAGCAAAAGTCTAGAAAGAGAAGTGGGACAGAATGGGAGTGGGGAGAGGGCAGCAGCCAACACATCTGGATCTTGTACTGAGCCCCTTTACCCTACTAATAACCTCCAGACCATGAAATAAAACACAAAACCTCTCCTATTTCTGCATCCCATTGCTACTAATGTGTGCAGTTGGTTGTGTTCTAGGCAAAACTGAAGCGTTCCTCTGTCACAAACAGCTTTCAACCCTAGTAATGAAACAAGTTAAGAAGGTGCATGTCCCCACAACAGCACTGGAACTGCTCTCTTGCCAAGTAGGTTCAAAATTAAGATAACCACTACGTTACATGTGGTACATTGAACTGGCATGGACTGGTAGACAGCTTAAGTATCAAAACATGGAAATGGACATGAAGTGCAGCTGAACAGCACTTCAGTGCACTTCATACTCCTGCACCATGAACACAAACTCACTTGCTACTCTTCACACAAGTTCTACACCTCATTCTACAGATCAAAGAGCAACAGCGAACATTGAGAGCCACAGCAAACAGAGCTGTCATCTCTAGGACCCTTAGATTCATTAGTTAATTGGTATTTGATCATATACAAGTTGCTCCAACGAATTTTAGAGAACTGGTCACTACTGCAAGTTCCTCTGTTTCTATGTACACACCACAAAGCAAGACAGCAAATTTGGAGAAGTAACAACAAATGCATCACTTGAATGCAGAAGGTGTTTAATAGGGAAACAGGGCACTGAAGTAAATGGCCAAGTTGTTGGAAGGGTCCCTTCACCCTGGATTCTCAGCTTAAGATGTCTGTCCAGATTTTTTATTCCTCCATCAGTGGATGAGGAACATTTGAGTATTCATAACAATTCAGAAATGCAACTCAAACATGTAGAAGAATTTCACAAAGAGAACTGAGTTTAGGTCCAGAAAAAAAGGATAAGTAGAATTTAACAACTCTAGGTTTGCAAATGTAAGGACACATGTTTAACTCCAAGGATTAGAAAACACATTGATTAAATATCTTCCTAGCTGTTTTGCCAACCAGGTAAGAGTCTCATGAAGAAAAACTAGCATGTGATCATGTAACTAAATGCACCATGATAGGACAACTCTGGAATATCACACCTTCTAACTTCCACCACAGAAGCAGCATTCCAAACAAAATACTTAGAGGTTTTGTTTTGCTGTAGTAAATATAACTAACTAGTGTCTCGGACTTTAAAAAAAAAATGAATTTGCATAACAGAACAGGAACCTGCCACAGATGTTCTCCATTACATTTTCACAGCATCAACTGTATTGCAGAAACTAACATTCCTGACTCAACGCAAGTGTCTAATAGCCTACAGAAATGGCTAATTAAGCCATATTTTTTATTTGCTCTGAAGCAACAGCAATATTCAAAGGATACTAAAAAAAACACAACAAAACTTTTAAAAAAAAAAGTTACATTTAGTCCTCACATCTGATTCAGCTGCAAGTGTTTTCAGAACAATGTGTCAGGTGTAAGTCGTGTTTCACAGAATCAGATTAAAGAACAAGTTGGGTCATTCTGGAGTGCAACCCCAACTAACTGAGAGGCTCCCCATCCAGTATTGGACAAATCACCACTCAACCTGCCAGGGTCCCTCAGAGATAGTGCACATCCCACTTAGAGGGCTAAGTACCATTCATCTTGGTGATGATTGCATTAAAACTGATGTATGTATGCTTATGCAGACAGGTGTCTGTGACCATACCATGATCCTCCTCACCCTCAGGTACGGAACGGTTCTTCATCCTTTTATGGCTGACATTGAGACATTTTTTTGTTGGGCTGTTTCAAGGTCAAGGTGTTTTCCAACATGACCCAAGAGTTAATTCCAGCAAGTGACAAAACAAAACACCTCAATCCATTGCATTGCTATCAATACCACAACAAGCATTCCAGTTTATCCCACACTGTCATGCCATTCTTCTTGTGAAAGGCAGCATTCACACCATAACATGTTATTACAACAGATAAAGGATGCAGTAATCTGACAGGAGTCCAGAGTTCAATCCCTTTTTGTTTTAGCACAGTATTTAAACACCATCTCAACACACATCAAGTTTTTCCTTTTCTCCACAACCCTCAACAATGAGTAACAACATCCCAATACCTTAGGCTGCAACCCTCTAGAGATGGGGAGGCAGCCCTACATTTTTTTGTTCATAATAAGGCCAGAGACTCAGGAACTGACTCTGGTTACATAGAGGTGAAAAAAAAAAGAAAAAACAGACATGCAAAGAAAATCTAATAGAAAGGACCAGCCAGTTTAGATAACCAAGGCATCCACAAAAACAGGTACAGGTGGATTTGTGTCCTTTCGGCAATATGATTTCTTTATTTACCTCCACAACAGTCAAGATTTCTCATTTTGGCTTTTGATGCTTATTTTCTTATAAACCTCAAGTGTTAGAAGGGTTTTTATAAGTTAGAAATTTTAATAGAAGAACTGACTAGGCACTGCATGTGATGGTTTTGTCTCCATGTGGAAGCTGACTGGTGTAATCATTCAGCTATCATTGCATGACTTATCTTCTCACCCTGTGGATGTTATTCTGCAATAAAAATTGACTACTGTAGAATACTTGGGGCAATTTAACGTTTTCCTCAAAAAGCACAGCCACTAATAATACACTTTTCCTGGAACCAGTGCTACCAAAAACCTATACTTCACATGTAATCTTTTTAATTTAACCATTAACCTGTACAATGCTAAGGAAATTAAAATTGACTATGCAACTAAAATTCACTTCCATTGCTCTGATCCCATATGCAATGTTTTTATTACCTTTTTATACTCTTTCTAGAAAGAAGACTCATTCGTGTGGACTTGCTACTCAGAGATCATTTCTCTTGTTAAACATTTCACAACAGACCACAAAAAACCTACAAGAGTGACTTTAATTCTACACTGTCTTAGGTAGGCCAGTCTGAAATGTTATTCATAGAATAAGAACGCAGAAGGGCAAAGGAAACAGGGTAGGAAGTTTCAGAAGTTGTGGACAGTCCAATGGGCACATGCTGATTTTCAACTGTTTTGTGATGACAAGCAACGGTGCTAAAACATCAGAAACACTACCTGAGGCCTACATGAGGGTGCAATGACTGAAGAGCAAGAGGAAAAGCATTCCTTAACTCCAAGCCCAATTGTCCCAGTAAACGCAGTCAGCCCCACAGCTGTATCCATTTTCAGGACTGGAATCACGTTCTTAACTATGAATTAAATAATTCAGTAGTGTACGCGACAATTTGACACTTTGATGCCTCTCATAAATAAGGAAAGCTGAACACAGAGCTACCTCGAAGCCATCATAACTTTATTAAAGCGCTCAAATAGGGCGTATTAGGAGGTCACAGGTGACATTTGGGAAACCCCCCAAAACACAAATTGCTTTGCTTTGGCTGACCTAGTTACAATCAAAAGACCGCAGCTATGACTGTTTGGCACTGCGTGTATCAGTGCCAAGCCCCTCTCCGCCCTCACCCAGCGCCTGCAGAAGGCAAGGCGGCGAGTTCCCGAAGATCACCTCCAGCGGGGCCTACCGCGGGTGCCCACCCCGGGGGCCGGGCGCTCGCCCCTCCGCCGCTCGCCGGGAAGGGGGCCGGCTACCGCCGCCCGCCCTCAGCCCGCCTTCTGCCGGCACCGCAACCGCTGCCCGCGGCCAGGACGCCGCGCAGCGAAGAGAGGGCCAGAAAAGCCACCAAAACCCACGACAGCGAGCACGGCTGCCGAAGGGCCGCCGCCTAAGTTTCTCCTCTCCCTCCAGTCTCACAACCGGCCCCCGCCGGCAGCTCCCTCCCGAGGCGGCTGCCCGCCCCGAGATGCCCGCAGAGCGGAAAACGGACGGCGACAGGGGGACACCGGCCATAGCTCCTCACCCTCGTCGCTGGGCTCCCAGCCCGGCGGGGGCCGAGCGCGCCCCCTCAGGAGGCGCCTCCCCGCCCCCGGGGGCCCTGCCCGGCTGGGCGCCGGAGTTGGTACATACGGGTCTGCCGCGGGAGGCGAGGAGAAGGGTGTAGTTTGTTTTAAACATGGCTTGTCTCTCCCCTCCTCCCTTTTACCGTCGGAGCCATCACGCTGGCACGACGAGAGGCGGCAGCGGAATCCAGCCGCCCCGAGGTGGGGGCTGCCCTCTCCCCGCCGCTCCCCCCGCCGCGGAGTTTGCAAGCAGGAAACTCCGCCCGCCGGGGGCCAGGGGCGAAGCCGCAGCTGCTGCAGCGCTTCTCCCCGGCGGCGGAGGGAGAGGAGGGGGGCCTGGAGTTGTGATCGCGTTTTCACCCCCCGGGGACGGGGGCGATGCCACACCGCGCGGCACCGGGAAAGTAAACAGGGGGCGGCAGTGCGGGGAGGGGTGGAGGGCGCTTGCAACAGGCAGCAAAATACCCGGGCGAGGGAGCAATCCGCGAGCTACGGCACGGCGGCGGGAGAGCAGCGGGCGTCCCAGCCCCCAACGTGTCGTTCACCCACCGGCCCTGCCCGGGAGAGACGCGGAGGCAGGACCCATCACACGCCCGGGGCGCCTTACCTTTCTCTTCGGCATAATGTTCCTGCTCCGGGCCGCGAAAGTAAAGCGACGAAAGAAGCTCCGGCAGAAGCGCGGATCCGCCCGGTGGCAGTGGCGGCAGCGGCGGCGGCACCGGCGTCGCTAGTGCCCGCAGCTGTGCC